>JADBJO010003455.1:82500-87500 GCA_016801955.1 Conus betulinus | reverse complement strand
CCTCGTACCGATCTTTTCACGTCACAAATCGACCCTTCACTTTCCCTCTCGTTCCATCTCATCTTCCTCTCTCTCTGTATGTCTCTGTCTCTCTTTCTATCTCGCTCTCTGTCTCTGTCTCTCTCTCTTTCTGTCTTTCTGCCTCTGTCTCTCTCTCTATCTCTCTCTATGTCTCACTCTGTCTCTCTCTCTGTCTCTGTCTCTCTGTCTGTCTGTCTGTCTGTCTGTCTCTCTCTCTCTCTCTCTCTCTCTCTCTCTCTCTCTCTCGTTTTCCCAGCCTTTCTTCACATCCGCCGCCCACCCCCCCTCCCCCCACCCCTTACGCACACGCACACGGAACATGATGATACATTTGAGCGATTCAAACATTCGATCAGATTACATTGATTAGATGCACGACAGGTTGATTTACGATTCTTCTAAACAGCATGGCATTCACACACAAGGGACGCAATACTATATGGAGCTCCCCCCATACATGCATCCACGCACAACGCATTTATCTCCCATGGATTCAGCGCTCACATGCTCTGAGGGAAAATTCGTCAAGCCTCCCCGAGTCTCACTCTCTTTCAGTGCACACTTGGCTGGTGTTTGTGAATTTATCAACATACACTAAAACTGACGTGTAATGAAGTGGATATTGTATTCTGTTCACGAAACGACTGAAAAATGTCGTCTGATATGCTGAGTGCGAACGTGGAAACTGGCGTGTGTAATCGGACAAAACTTGCCTTAAGAGTTCCCTTCCCTCTTCTCCCCCCCCCCCCCCCCCCCCCCCCCACCCCCGCCCCCATTTTTTTTGAAACACCCAATTTTAACATACTGCCACTTTTATTGAACTTAGGCGTAAAGCATTGGGTGGCTTAGTATGTTCACATACAAGTATAATGTATAAGGATTCTTTTTACTTTAACCGACTCAACTATCTACACACATGCAGGGTTTTTTTTTTATTTTTATTATTTTTTTTTATCGTCTTTACTGTGCGTATGTTGTGTGTGAAACTCATGCTGGAAAAATCCCAAATATAGGTTTTCTTTCTTTCTTTTTTTCTTTTCTTTTCTCTTTTCTTTCTGGTCTTTTTGGTCTTTTTTTTTTTTTCTTCTTCTTCTTCTTCTTCTTCTTCTCTTCTTCTTCTTTTTACAGTCCGCCTATGCAATGATTTACCGAGGTCAGACGAAGGAAGTGTAGGCTACCTCGGAATAATTTGGAATTTAAAAAAAAAAAAAAACGGAGTTAGACTACGCTACTTCCGTGATCACGATGGTGGCTCTTCCATGCAAAAATGCGAGGCTCGTGGAAGAAAAAAAAAGAATGTCGGAAACAGGTGGTCACAATTTCAAAATGTGGTTTTACACAATGCATCTCTCATCTTATGCTGAGTGATGAAATCGAAAGAGCCTCCACAATGAAAATGAACGAAATAGGGTTTGTAAAATACTGTAAACGATATCTGAACAAAATCGCTTCAAGAGAAGATACGCGTGCGAGCGCGCATGTGTGTGTGTGTGTGTGTGTGTGTGTGTGTGTGTGTGTGTGTGTGTGTGTAAATGAAAGGGAAGTTTCCACATATAGTAATATTTCTATTTAAAAAATAAAAACGAACAATTATGTAGGCCTGTGCACACACACACACACACACACACACACACACACACACACACACACACACACACACACACACACATTGTATTTTCGCGATAAAATTGACGAACTTAATGCATACTTACATCCTTATCATACAGATGTCTCTGCCAAGTGGCTGGTTCACAAACTTTATTCTCAGACCGTTAACACCCCCCTTTTTTTTCTCCTCCCCATGGCCAACATCAATCAGAGATCCTAATGAAGGAATCTGGGATGCTTTACTTCTGTTCATGTTCAGTGAAGTACTAGGTGTAGCTGAGGATCTGTGACAAGAGGCAAAACTGTTAGACGGACGACAGACATCAAGCCCCCCCCCCCCCCCCCCCCCTCCCCCCCCCCCCCCCCCCCCCCCCCCCCCCCCCCCCCCCCCTCTCTCTCTTTCCCATCAAGCCTCCTCTCTCTCTCTGAGAGAGAGAGAGAGAGAGAGAGAGAGAGAGAGAGAGAGAGAGAGAGAGTAAAGGAAACCCTTAAACAATCTAGTTGATAGTTTAGCGTCTTTACGTCCAAAATCCCCTTCAAACTTCGATATAAACAAGATGATTGTTGTCTTAAACCGCAATAGGTCAGAACGGAAGTATTTTCGATTTGCGTTCAGCCATCAATTTTGTCCCCTCGCGCCATAGGTTTGGCCAGCAGAACCCGTGCGTGACATTCTCTCTTCGCCCCACCCCTCCCCCACCTTAACCACCCCCCACCCCATCCCCATCCACCTCCCTCCACCTTACTCTTGCGAGAGACCGAAAATTCGAGCCTCTTGCGTGGAAAAAAAATGCAACGTCAGTCCCAACTATGCACTCCTCTCTCTCTCTCTCTCTCTCGTCACAGAAACGTCTTTCTGGTTTGCCCCATATCCTTCGCAGAGTCTTCACACTTCTCATAGGTCACGGTGAACATGTCGCTGAGCAGAGCTCAGATCCACTTTGACGGAAACGGTACGCAGTGTCGTGATTGGCTCGCCTTTTTGTTTTTGTTTTTCTTTTAACACTCTATCGTTCAGTCTGTACTGTGTTCCCTGGTTGTGTCACCCTCTCGCCAAGGATGGAGAGCGCAAGACCCGGACGTTCTTCGCGTCACCGGCCTAGTACAGGTATCTTGCTCGTGTGGCTTTGTCGTGAACTAATTTCTCCGAGAGGCAATAATATGTTGATAGACAGAAGCTCGCAAAGTATTCGGAAATCTTATTTCCATTTAGTAGACGATCTGCTCTTGCAGATCTATGCTAGTTCATGTGTGCGCCGTCGAGGTACTTGCGTTGTTTGTGTCCTACGTGTTGTCTGCGTTGTCTGTGTCCTAAGTGTTCTCTGTGTTGTCTGTGTCCTACGTGTTCTGTGTGTTGACTGTGACCTACGTTGTCTCTGTACTCTCTTGTGTTGTCTGTGTCCTACGTGTTCCTGTACTCTCTGTGTTGTCTGTGTCCTACGTGTTCTCTGTGTTGTGTGTGTCCTACGTTGTCTCTGTACTCTCTTGTGTTGTCTGTGTCCCTATGTGTAATCTGTGCCCTCTGTGTTGTCTGTGTCCTATGTGTTCTCTGTGTTGTCTGTGTCCTATGTGTTCTCTGTGCCCTCTGTGTTGTCTGTGTCCTACGTGTCCTACGTGTGTTGTCTGTGTCCTACGTCTGTGTCCTTCGTGTTCTATGTGTTCCCCTCTGTGTTGTCTGTGTCCTACGTGTTCTCTGTGCCCTCCGTGTTGTCTGTTTCCTATGTGTTCTCTGTGCCCTCTGTGTTGTCTGTGTCCTACGTGTTCTCTGTGCCTGTTGTGTTGCCTATGTCCTACGTGTTCTCTGTGCCCTCTGCGTGTGCTCTGTGTCCTCTGCGTTGTGTCTGCTGTTCTCTGTGCCTTGTCTGCCTACGTGTCTGTGTCCTGCGTGTTCTCTGTGCCCTCTGCGTTGTCTGTGTCCTGCGTGTTCTCTGTGCCCTCTGCGTTGTCTGTGTCCTACGTGTTCTCTACGTCCTGTGCATTGCCCTTCTTCAGCATTATTGGAATCCTTGGCATTGCCCGTGATGTGTGCCCTTTCTGGATCAGGATCTAGACCATCGCCTGTGGGGGTGGTCGGTGGGTCGTTGTAAGAGCCATGATGGCTGTAAAACACGATTGCCATCGTCCTCTGCGTTCTGTACGTTGGCTATGCCCTTTGCGTTGTCTCCGTCCGCATGTTAGTTTGGGTTATTTTGCGACGGAAACCAAGGCGGCACAGTGGGGAATCAGGTACATAAGCAGGATGAGAAGGGGTGGGTGGGGGATGGGGTGGGTGAGGTGGGAGTGGGTGGGACCAGGTGGGTGGGTCAGTGCCACCGGGATCTGCAAACCGTTTATGAAAGAGCGACGCGGGCACGTTGGGGCTTGGACTACCTCCTGTTCGAGCGGGTTCCAGTCGTAGATAGTCCAGATTGGTTGTGATAGTGTGTGCGTGCGTGCGTGCGTGTGTGTGTGTGTGTGTGTGTGTGTGTGTGTGTGTGTGTGTGTGTGTGTGTGTGTGTGTGTGTGTGTGTGAGGGGTAGGGTGGCATTCATACTGCATCTGTGTCTGTTGCGTACGTCGCTGTCGCCATGGTTTATGGCAATAACGCGACGGGTTGGGGTGTGCGCAGCCTAGTAGGTTCACTGTTGGGATGCGATCAGTCTTTTAAGACTTTAAACCGATGGTGCCCTAACAATATTTTCTTCTAGGTGGTTCCAGTCTCTTACTGCACTAACGAAAGAATGACTGTTTGAACTGCTCTGTCTGGCATCTGCGGACTTGGAATGTTCTTGTGTTGTTTCTAATACAGTCAGAGATTGGTGGTATGGTAGTCGCCAGATGTTCGTGGCCTTATGAGTCGTCCTGGTCTGTGTGGAATTAGATACTCAGCAGATGGTATGGCCGGTGCCAACCCCTCGACCACTTTGTAGAGGAAGATGAGGCGTAGGTCACGTCTGCGCTGTTGGAGTGTTGGCAGCTGCAGAGTGTGAAGCATCTTGGTGATGGAGCCGGGTGTTCTGGAGTTGTAATCGCCGGTTATGAACCGAGCGGATAGGCGCTGCACTCTTTCCAGTCTGTCAATGTCTTGTTTGAGGTAAGGATTCCAAACGATGAAGCCATACGCGAGGGCTGGTCTGATGAGGGATAAACAGGCATTCTTCTTGCATTGCAGAGGGCAGAAACGCAGGTTTCTCCTGAGAAAGCCAAGGGTGCTGTGTGCTTTCTTGCAGGTGTGGGTGATTTGGATGATCCATTTCAGGTCATCAGAGAGTTGGATACCAAGGTAGGGGTTTGTGTGGACAGACTGAAGGGGGTGTTACATAGGAGTAGATGTAGCTGGTAGACTGCTGTATCCTGAGGATGTAGCACTTGCTGGGGTTAAACTTCATACC
>JADBJO010003455.1:70000-72500 GCA_016801955.1 Conus betulinus | reverse complement strand
GAAATCAGTTGGGGAACAGGATCCCACGCCAGTAATTCCGAAACAGAAAGGAACGGGGACCCCTGGAAACAGAGTGAGTGTCACATCTACGAAGGGGATCTCTGGTGGAAGTGAGACAGTGAATGCCCGATCCAAAAACGTTGCCGACGACTGGTCATATGACCTCCCTCCAGGCAACATGGTCTTTGTTAAGCCTGGAGATTTGGTGTGGGCCAAATTCAGCCGTAATCCTTGGTGGCCAGCTTTGGTGTGCAACCACAAGCAGGTGGAAAGGTTCTACCGATCCAAGACCACCAGCAGATCCAGGAAAATAGTGCAGTATTTTGTCCAGTACTTCGCAACCTATTCAACGAACTGGCTGCCACCGACACGACTTTTGAAATACGATGGGACGGAGGCCATGAAAAAGCATGCCAGACTGCAAGTGGAACGTTTCAGAGGCAGAGTGAAAGCAAGCCGCAAACGAGACTTCGGTCCCTATCTCTCTCCGCCCAGGGGGAGTTGGGATGTTCACAAAGCTATCAAGGAAGCGGAGGAAGCTTCTCTATGTGGGGGAATGACACGTATAGAGAGATACATCGAAATACCACAAAAGAAGGGAAGAAAGCCGCGATGAAGTTGAGCACAGCGACAACCACGTTTTTAACGATAACATTAAACAGAAACTGACCGTGAACTGTGACCACTTTGAACAGCTTTCAGACAGCTTAACGGTTCTGTTCTTTAAAACAAGAGAGAGAGAGAGAGAGGAAACTGTGTACCATGAACATTTAGTCAAAATGAACGCAGCACATTCATTGACGAGGCCTGTCGACTGCACTCGGTAATCCTAACGAACGCAACACGCCCGTCCACATGATATCTCTACAGCAGCGCCAATCCCTAAACTAATTTGGTATACTTTTCCGATTTTGATTTGTCGAAAGCAATGGAAATCCTACAGGGCCGCAGTATATCCATACATATGATGTGCGCACTGCATGCAGTCATTAATTCTAAACGAGCATCGTGATTCATTTAGGCAGTCGGCAACTTGTAATGCTAAACCAAAGTAAAACGCCCATACTTGTGACGTATATAAGCAATCTCCACCTTGGCGAACACCGTAAACACCTTGATCAGATCAGTCCGCAAAAATCAACAATCCGAACCGAATTTGCTGTACCCTCTGATTAAGTCTGTCGAAAGCAGTCGGCACATCTATCTCAAAACAAAACGTTAATTGATCTTGATTTATGTTGAAAACTAGTTGTGAGATATGAACACGATACATCCATCGATCTATGTATGCCAGTAAATAAATCCTAAAACAATACAGTGGCATTTTTAATGCTATCTGTCAGTGATCCTGTGTGAACGCGCCATCCTCGTTGATATGGTTTGTCCACAGCTGTTACCAAATTCCGACTTTCTGAAGGAATACTACGGTATAGACTCCCGTGTGAATGCGTTGTCTCCCTTCAGTCCTGCCAAGCCAATCAGCACGTGGTATGCCAGTTACCATCAGTCCGGGGGACTGACCCCCGAACGAGCCTTCTAGAGCTTTGCAACACAAAACAGATATGGACTGCAAGAACTTGCATGAAAAACGCAGATTAACCTGGAGGGGGTGGGGGGGGGGGGGGTGGAAGTTGTAGGGTGTGGAAAAGGGAAAGGGAGGAAGAGGGGTTGGGCAGAAGGGAGGAGCATTTCAGGGGCGGCTGGGGAGGAGGTGGGAGGGTGGACATTCAAAGTAAATTAGACAGTCACGTACAGTAATCTGTCATTTAGATATACATACACAGATACATGTACAGAAATTAAGATACATACTCACGAAGACATTGGGAAAATAAAACTATCAGCAAAGGCACGATGCACTTGCCAGCCGACATTGTTGCAGTATTGTTAACCATACATTTAATGTCTCGTGCAAGATCCTTTGGCTTTAATGAATGAACACGTTTCATGTTTTAGATCTGCCATCGCCAGAAAACTTGAAATGTGTAAAAAAAAATTGCCACAAACCTATTCCACTTCTAATGAAACACGTTCTTAAGTATCACCTGAGTGATACCAATGTATCCCCTGTATTCACGTTCATAGCTGGATAGTGTCGCACGTGTTTTTAAGTCGGTTTTTAGGCTTCATGCATACATCATTGTGTGTTTGGTCTTATTTAGATATTTAAGTTTGTTTGTTTTTTTTTTTTTTTGTCTTAAGGCAAAATATCCCATTTCAGCTGTGCTGTCTGGATCTGTTGATTCGTGTCGTTAATTGAAAGGTACACATTCAGTTCTGCAGGCTTGCATGTACAGGTATGGCATTGCAGTCAGTGAATCTGATCAGATTAAAAAAAAAAACATTTTTGACATTTGCACAGAAAAAAAAAAAAAACCCGATGTCATATCTCGCTTATCATGCTGTGAAGAAAAGAAAGGCTACTGGTCGGAGAGTAGTCGGAAGAATGTCTGTTCCATAGCTGTTTTCTGCATAAGCAGATGAACTTTTTACCACAGAG
>JADBJO010003455.1:55000-67500 GCA_016801955.1 Conus betulinus | reverse complement strand
GTGTGGGGACGGTCGACAGCAAGACGTGTTAGCCTGTTGGAGCCTAGACAGGGAGCTGCCAGACAACGGTGGGGTGTTTGCAGCCAGAGAAGACCTGTGGGAGAGGCTGACAGGAGCCCTTTCCGTGGAGAGGGGGGAGTGCGGTGGAGTCCGGAAGACTCGGTGTGAGGGTGCGACTAAAGCTACGTTGCCAGTGTCCCCCAACTGGGATTTGGCCAATCGGGAGGACACAACAGTGTGGCAGCTTCAGCTCGTGGTCGCACACATGTGATGAGAGAAACTGACGGTCAACCAAGGAATGCTGGCAAGTTATGAACGTTTTTTTTGTTCTTAAGTTTATAAAATGTGCAAAATGTAATAGTGAAATATTGTCTTTCCTGGTTAAGTAAGAATCACTGAAGAACAGGGGATGCGATTTATGAGATTGTCTGTATGGTGTTTACATTGTTGTATGATACAGATAATTGTGTTGTGTAGTGACGGGTGGGGGCTCGGAGTCAAGTTAAATAAAAGTTGATTATTTTCTGTGAAATGTTATTGGTTTCCCGTCACCTTTGTGCGGGCCCGATGTGAGTGACAGAGTGCATGTGCCTATGCGAGAGCGCATTTGGTTGTGAAAGCGTAAATACTTCTGTCTATAACCCCCCTGCATCCCTGCATATGATAATCATATTTCAATAACGAGGGGGGAGCGTCGGAGACCCGTCACAAATTGGGGGCTCGTCCGGGATGAACATAAATGAGTCATAAGTGATTTTGATTTTCTAGGGTTTGTTCAAATTACAAGGGATTTGAAATCTGTCACAATTGTGGAAACCCAGATTTTTTTTTCTTACCGGGAAAGACGTTAGTCATGTGTTGATTGTTTTGATCTTTTTTCATGACTGTGCCTTCGTTTGAACTTGCTTGACTTGGTTGCTGTTTGAGATTGAGTGTGTGTAGCACAACTGTTTGATCGCTTTATTTAGGAGTGATCGTGTGGATCGCTTTATTTACGAGTGATCGTGTGGATATCGCTTGTTACTGTGGTTGTATTAGCTGGCTGATCGAGGGTTAGATAGCTTCAAAATGTCGAGTGAAGAGGGTACTGAGAAATGGGTCCACTGAAAAAGATGGACCTCATAGAAGAAGGAAAAGCTTTAGGACTAAAGGGCCCGGAACTGAAGGCATATGTAGATGAGAACTGGCCCCGTGTAATCGAGGCTCAGAAAATACAAAGGGAAGAAAAAAAAACAGAAAAAAGAGGAGAGAGAGAGAAAGAGAAGAGAGAGGACAGGAGAGAGAAAGGAGAGAAAAAAGAGGAGAGAGAGCGGGAAAGAGAGAGAGAGAGAAAGGGAACGGGAAAGAGAGGAAAGAGAAAGGAGGGAGATAAGGCAGTTTGAGTTAGAAAAATTAAAATTGGAAAAGGAACGGGACGTGGACGCAAAACCTCAAGCGAACTTTGCACCACATGTCAGTCCCTTGATCAATATGCCAAAGTTTGATGATAATCCGGACCATTTAGAGGATTTCATTTCGCAATTTGAAAGGATTGCCAAAGATCAGGGCTTACCCGAAGAACGGTGGGCCACACAAATTTGTCCGCGCTGCTGACACCCAAAGCTAGGGATGCTTTTTTCTGCTTACCACCGGAAAAAACAGATGGATTACGAGTCGGTGCGCGATGCTTTGTTTCAGAGGTACCAGGTAACCGCCGATAGATATAGGAAAATTGTTCAGAGAAACTGTTCGTAAATCAGGTGAGACACACGTACAGTTCCTTTATCGGCTTAGGGCTCTCTTTGACAAATGGATTAGGTTAGGAAACATCGAACAAACTTTTGAATCTTTGAGGGAGGAGATCGTTAAGGAGCAAATTCTCTCCACTTGTCGGAAGGATCTCACAGTATTCTTGGCAGAAAGAGAATTAGGAAGTTTAGAGGAGTTAGTGAAAGTTGCAGACAGGTATGAATCTGCCCATGATCAGCGTAACGGGGTGAAGGGATCGAACCAGTCGTCCCATACCCTCAAACCACACGGACGGTCAGGGAGTAAATTGTCGATTCCCTACAACAAAGAGGGGAAAAACTGCGATCGGAGCAGGCCCCCCTAGGCCCCTAGGTAACCATGGGAACCAAGACGATGCCAAGAAGGATCGCTCTTGTTTTAAGTGCGGGCGAGGCGGTCACATCGCCAAGGACTGTAGGCGGGGACAAGTACACTCAGTTGTTGCTGTGAATACAGTTCAGCAGGAAGAGAAAGTGCCGCTACCAACCACCAGGGCTGTGGTGAATGGGAAGTTAGTGTCATGTTTACTGGACACCGGGCTAACACTAGCAGCAATGGTAGACCCCAGTCTGGTGAACGATACAGACTACACAGGGGAGACCATCTGCGTGCGATACGCAGATGGAAGAATCAGTCAGCTCCCTTTGGCCTATATTAGGGTGGAGTCCGATTTTGTAAGGGACACCATTATCGCAGGAGTTCAAAGGGACCTTCCCTTCCCAACCTTACTGGGGTGTAGGTACATTCTGCCAAAGCCCAGCCAGTCGGTTGACCAAGTAGGGAGGTAAATGTCGTGGAAACAAGGGCAACCACCAAAAAGCGGGAACCGCTAGACGCTGCGATTATCCCCACCAACTCTCATCCAGAGGAGATCCGCAAACTGCAGCAGGCTGACGACACCCTGACTGCCATCAGAAAGAGAGTAAATGATGGAACATCCTGCGAGAGGCCAAATGGGAAGAGCGCCTTCACGCAGCACAATGGCATAATTGTGCGTGAATTTAGGAGGGGTGGTGAAGTTATCTCCCAGGTAGTAGTGCCAAGGAGAAACGGGAGGCAGTGCTCCAGATGGGACATGAGAGCCTAACAGGGGCCCATCTAGGGACAGCCAAGACCCTAGATAGGATCGTCAAAGAATTCCATTGGCCAGGGATCAATGGAGATGTCAAGAGGTATGTAAGGTCATGTGACACGTGCCAACGCTTGGGCCCCCAAGAATACGAGACCCGCTCGCTTGAGACCCATGCCGCTCATTGACCAGCCATTCCGCCGGGTAGGAGTAGATATTGTAGGGCCAATTACGCCAGCATCCAATCAAGGAAATCGCTATATCATCACAGCGATTGATTATGCAACACGCTATGCGGATGCGGTGCCGGTGAAGAATGTCCAGACGAAGACAGTAGCAGAAGCTCTCCTGACTGTCTGGACCAGAGTGGGCGTGCCGAAGAAAATCTTGACGGATCAAGGCCGTCAGTTTATCAGCGGAGTCATGGCTGAAGTCAACCGACTCCTCTCGGTTGACCATCTGACGACGACTCCATACCATCCTCAAACTAATGGCTTGGTAGAGAGGTTCCACGCCACTCTGAAGACAATGCTGAAGAAGTGTTGTGAAAACCACCCCAGGGACTGGGACCGTTATATCCCAGCCATTTTATTTGCATACAGGGAGGTACCCCAGGCCAGCTTAGGGTTCTCTCCATTCGAGCTGTTGTATGGGCGGACAGTACGGGGACCCATGGCAATACTCAGGCAGATCTGGACGGATGATAAGGTGGAAGACCAAGTCCAGACCACATACCAGTATGTAACAGAAATGAGGGAAAGACTGGAGACCGCTAGCAAATTGGCGCAACAAAATCTGGCACAGGCGCAAGGGAAGCAAGCAGACTTCTATGATCGCCGTGCAAGGGAAAGAACATTTGAGCCAGGAGATGAAGTACTGCTCTTGCTGCCAGAGCAGCATAACAAATTGCAGTTGTCCTGGAAGGGGCCATTCATGATAGTGGAAGCGAAGGGTGGGATGAATTACTCTATTCAGTTGCGTCCCAACTACATTAAAACTTACCATGTGACATGCTTAAGAGGCATGTGAGGCGTGCGGAAGCCGCCAATTCCGTGGTAGCCACTCTTGTGAGGGAGGAAAGTGAACAGGACTGTGAACAGTCCGGGGACAATCCCCAGTCCCCCTCTGACGGCAGCGGAAACGTTTGAGGACTGCATGTTAGATCCGCTGCTCAAAGGGGGGCAGCAGCAGGAAGTTCGCGATCGCTCGCCGAATTTCCGGACACATTGACTGAACGACCGGGACTTACTCAGCTCGCAGAGTTCCAGGTCACACTGCTCGATGAGCAACCAGTGCGATCTAAACCTATCCTCTTCCCCATGCCAGGCAGGAGGCCGTCAGGGAAGAGATCAGAGAAATGCTAGCGTTAGGGGTGATCGAACCAACGCAATCACCATACGCTTCACCGGTCGTACTGGTGCAGAAGAAAGATGGATCAAACCGGTTCTGCATAGACTATCGCAGGCTGAATTGCGTCACTGCTTTCCAAGCAGAAGCTATACCAGATCCGGAGGCCATCTTTGCCAAAATTGCCACTGCTAAGTATTTTTCGAAGGTGGACCTCACCAAGGGGTATTGGCAGATCCCTGTTAAACCAGCAGACAAGCCGAAGCTGGCGTTCATCACCCAGGACGGGACATACACCTGGCGGGTCATGCCGTTCGGAGTGAAGAATGCACCTAGCGTTTTTACGGCGATGATGAGGAGATTATTGGACCCACTGAGAGGGAAACCAGTGGGACAATTTCATGGATGATCTCCTCATCGCAACAGAAACGTGGGAGGAGCATATGGCAGTCTGGAGGGCTGTCCTGGAAAGACTGACTGAAGCAGGACTGACCGCTCGTCCCTCCAAGTGTCACATAGGGTTCCGGACGCTTGACTACCTTGGACATCGTCTCAGCTGCGGCCAGCTGTCATTAGAGGATGCCAAGGTAAGTCAGCTTAAGGAAGCGGAGAGACCAACAACGAAGAAGGGGGTAAGAGCTTTCCTGGGACTGGCTGGTTATTACCGCCAGTTCGTGCCCCATTTCAGCACCATAGCAGGGTCGCTCACGGACCTGCTAAAGAAGAGTGCACCTAACAAGGTGGTGTGGACAGATGAATGTGAGGGGGCCTTCCAGTCCCTGAAAGACCATCTAACTTCAGGTTCTGTACTTAGGCTGCCAGACTTAACCAAAGACTTTGTGCTGAGGACAGACGCGAGTGATCGGGGACTCGGGGCCGTCATACTCCAAGCCCATGATGGAGTGTTACATCCCGTAGCATATGCGAGTCGGAAACTGAACAGAGCGGAACGGAACTACGCGGTGTCCGAAAAGGAGTGCCTCGCCATAGTGTTTGGGGTGTCGCGGTTTCAGAAGTACTTGTACGGGAGGACTTTTGTCCTCGAGACCGACCATGAACCTCTGTCGTATTTGGCCCAAGCCAAACTGACCAGCAGCCGTCTCATGCGGTGGTCACTGCTACTCCAGGAGTATTCTATGAGAGTTCGCTACATCCCGGGTAGCCAGAACGTAGCAGCAGATTTCATGAGTAGAAGTATGGGGGAGGTGGTTGAGTCAGAGTAGCAGCCAACCTAGCTGTGGGTGTCAGATCAGCCCTGTTGCAAGATATCTGACCTTCGGGCGCATAAAACTGATGGGTTATTTTGGGTTTATATGCCCAGTGTAGGACGGGGTTGAGTCCGGGTACTATTGGCGAGCCACAAACGGCGGTCAAGATTGAGAGGGGCAGGAGTAGGTCAAGGGTTGGAATAATGCCTCCAGGGTGTTGCTGTTGTAGTGTGAACAACAGAAGTAGAACAATAGTAGGAGCAATGCCTTCAGGGTGTTGCCACTTTAAGTGTGAGTGGTAGCAGTGGGACAATAGTATGACCACTGCCTACTGGCTGCTGTTGTTGTGGCGTGAGCGATCATCCGTTACGGACAGCTACGGGGTAAATAATGTAGCTGGCTTTTGGGGGTACACAACTGTGGTGACTCTGAAATACTGTTTTTCTTTTTCTTTTGATTTTGATGGCCCATTGTGGGGTGCAGCTGAGCTTATATTCATGTTATTTTTCATTTTTTGATATATGTTTTTCAGTTGATGTTGCTTTTGTTCATTGCCCTTTTTTGGAGCAGGGATCAGTACGTACTCACGTGTTATGATTTATGATTTTTCTGGTTGATATCTGTTTGCTCATGTTGTTTTGTCACCGCTCGTTAAAGTGGGAAAATGTCCTTAAGTTGCGAAATCAGGACAAATGTTTGATTTGCATATTGTGTGTGAGACCCGTGTGAGCAGATTGTGGCCACACGCCTGTATTTGATTTTGATGTTACGTACGTTGGGGCACACGCTTGAATTTGAATCTTGTCTTTATGGATTGTGGCCACACCCTTGAATTTGAATCTTGGGTTAATCATGGCTGTGCTATTATTAGAAGTGGATGGAATGATTAATTAATATGTATGAACATGCTGATAGCTAACGCTATAGAGAGTTCTGTATTATATGTGAGCCAGTTCAGAGAAATGTTTTGCACAGTCGCTTATGACTGACCAAGAGTGATCTTTGGATTATCTGATTGATTTATTGGTTTTAATTGGGTACATATCCATGTTAGAGATGTTGACGGAAGTGATGTCTTGAAGCATAGGGGTATTACTGTTATATCGACCCATGCAATTGAGTTTGTTTTATCCAATCTGAGAACATTCGTCCTGGAGGAAATGTTGATGTTGATTGGAACAACATTCTTAGGTACGGGGGTGTCATGAGTCGGCCGAATGTTCTCGAGCATTTAGGCAAATTAAGGGTAGTTTTGCTGTTGTTGAGAGCAAGTTCCTTGGGTTCTTCAAGTGTGCGAATTCAGGCATCACCAGGGGGGGGAATACCCCGAGTAGTTTACTGAAGGAGGGAGAGTTACGGGGAAGTGTTTCACATGTCCGAGGGATAACGACAAGTAGTTGCCGACCTCCCGGTCCTGGATAGAGAAGAGTGTCCACCATGAGACTGGCTATTAACTGGGTTGTCCGGCGGGCTAAAAAGGAAGGCAATCGTGTCAGGTGACCGTCACGGGTAGGCGACCGTCAGCCTGCAGGCAGAGTACAGCGACCCTTCAGTCGTTCTTCTTTTGAGGAATGAATGGAAGGCTTCGGACTATCGAGTTGTTTGCACCTTGTTGTCTATAGGGTGTAGTCACCACTTAAAGCATCAGTCTGGCTGGTAGAGAAGTCCAGGCTGTTAGTATAATGGGTAGCTTTGGGGAATGGAACATGAGTTGAATAGGAGGTTATGCATTAACCACTTGGTACCCAAGTCCTTGTTGGTGCTAACAGTTGTGGTGTGTGTGTATGTGTAGGTGACTAGTGATTCCATTGGTGGAATAAAAATAACTTGGGGAGTTATTGGTACAAATCGTGTGATGTGTGTGTGCCAGTGATCCATTGGTTGAACCAGTTAAAACTCGAGTTCTCTCTTGTTTGAGAATGGATATAAGGTGCCTGGAAAACCAGGAAGTGTGTGACTCACTTAAGGGAAAGTGAACTCGCCCGTCTTGCTGAGGGCTCAAGAAAATACAGCGTGAAGCAGAGGTTTGCTGTCGCCTCGTTGTCTCCTGGGTGGGGACATAAGACAGTGGAGGTTGCTGTAGCCTCGGAGCCGACGACGAGAAGAATTGTCTCCCGTGTGGGGACGGTCGACAGTAAGACGTGTTAGCCTGTTGGAGCCTAGACAGGGAGCTGCCAGACAACGGTGGGGTGTTTTTGCAGCCAGAGAAGAAGACCTGTGGGAGCGGCTGACAGGAGCCCTTTCCGTGGAGAGGGCGGAGTGCGGTGGAGTCCGGAAGACTCGGTGTGAGGGTGCGACTAAAGCTACGTTGCCAGTGTCCCCCAACTGGGATTTGGCCAATCGGGAGGACACAACAGTGTGGCAGCTTCAGCTCGTGGTCGCACATGTGATGAGAGAAACTGACGGTCAACCAAGGAATGCTGGCAAGTTATGAACATTTTATTTGTTCTTAAGTTTATAAATGTGCAAAATGTAATAGTGAAATATTGTCTTTCCTGGTTAAGTAAGAATCACTGAAGAACAGGGGATGCGATTTATGAGATTGTCTGTATGGTGTTTACATTGTTGTATGATACAGATAATTGTGTTGTGTAGTGACGGGTGGGGGCTCGGAGTCAAGTTAAATAAAAGTTGATTATTTTCTGTGAAATGTTATTGGTTTCCCGTCACCTTTGTGCGGGCCCGATGTGAGTGACAGAGTGCATGTACCTATGCGAGAGCGCATTTGGTTGTGAAAGCGTAAATACTTCTGTCTATAACCCCCTGCATCCCTGCATATGATAATCATATTTCAATAACGAGGGGGAGCGTCGGAGACCCGTCACAGTGAGCGTTTCTGTTTTTGGTATATGACAACAACAACAACAACAACAAATCATGGCTGAACATGATTCGCATAAAGATTTCCGTTTCGACCTCCTCTGGCTCTGTACACACAACATGTATGTACTTTATTTTGGAAGTTGAAATCTGACTTAACCCCTAGATTGTTTCTAGTTCGTCTATACTTTTAATTTTTGTTTTTTTTGAATTTTTAGATACTGATGTATAAGTCGGGTTACGTGATTGGCTGGTCCAATACTGTTTCCTAATTTCCGATTGGAAGGCGAAGAGCGCGGCTTTCACCAGTTGGAGGAGGTTATGACTTGGGTTTCATCTGGCTGTCAAGGCTACATCAAAATGTTGTTATGCTCTGCAGAGTTGTGCGGGTGTTGTGTTTAGTTGTGACAAGCTCCTAGCATAACATTATCAGACTCCAAAATCCTCTGAAGTCGGAGTGTGGCTGCCCATGGGGTGGCGGGGTAATCGAAAACGGTCACACACGTAATGTTCTCATCCCCAGCTGATGCATTTGTACCATAGTGTTCAAGTACTTTGGCTGTTCGGATGATCCCTGGTCTGTAGTTTCATTCACTTTCCGAAGCTCTTTGTGCAGGTCGCATTCATCGATAGCGTAAGTTGATGGCGTATTGCACACAACAACTCTCTCTCTCTCTCTCTCTCTCTCTCCTCTCTCTCTCTCTCTCTCTCTCTCTCTCTCAGTTGGCGTGCGTGCGTGCATGCGTGCGTGAGTGTGTGTGTGTGTGTGTGTGTGTGTGTGTGTGTGCGTGTGTGTGTGTGTGTGTGTGTGTGTGTGTGTGTGTGTGCCCACATGTGCGTAAGTGGAGTTTAAGTGACAGGACGATTGAGCTGATTTTTAGAACACACACACACACACACACACACACACACACACACACACACACACAGAGAGAGAGAGAGAGAGAGAGAGAGAGAGAGAGAGAGAGAGAGAGAGAGAGAGAGAGTTTGATCTCATCTCTTCTCCGCAAACCCAACCTGCGTGAGAATAGTCGTCTTTGAACATGTGTTTGTGGCAGTTCGGCCCAGCATTAACCTGTGCTATTGGGCAGGGCTCCCCGTGGTTCTCTGCAGTGAAGGAAGCGTGAGTACAGAGTGAAGTTCTTCTCTGTCTTTAGGTTCTTGCCGCTGCATGATGTCGGGGAAAGATTCCTCTTCGTACCTGTTGAAACAGCTAACTACTGCCAGAATACTGAACCTGATTTATTGACATTTTGATGGTGTTGTGTTGTACCTTGCCAATTGAAAACGTTCTTAAAAAAAAAAAAAAAAAAAAAAAAAAGGTACCCTGCGGTCAAACTGAGCTCCCCATTTTGATGAGGGGAAATGCGTTGGTTGTGAAGGGAGGGCTACGAGAGGAAATCTTTCTTTGTTGGCTTGTGTATTGATTTGGTAGACTTCAGTGCGTCGCTTTGAATTTGCCTTGATCTCCAACGGAAAGAAAACTCGGTGGAATAACGTTTGAGGGCAAAGCTACTGTCAAAAGTAAGTGGATCCGAAATTACGTTTTGCCAAGATTTTTGTAATTATTCTCTTCAAATTATCATTTGCTACGTTAAAGTCCCGCCTTAAGAGAAAGAGCTGCTTTGGGTAAAAGAAATAAAGTTTATGTATTGAAAATTTTGCTATTTTTTGTTTTACATCAATCTCTTTTTGATTTTTGTTGCGCTGAAACTGTTCCCAGTAATGGACGAGACGAAGCGCTTGTATCGAAGGGAGCGAGGGTGGAAACAGGCTGTGATGAGATGGGGTGGGAACGAGGATATAAAAAGAAAATCTATTCAGGTTCTTTTTTCGTTCCGCATGTTGGGGCGCGGCTTGGTTCAAAACATGCGCTCTCTCTCTCTCTCTCTCTCCCCCCCCCCCCCCCCCCCCCCCCCCCCCCCCCCCCCCCCTTTTTTTTTTTTTTTCTCTCGTTTGTTTTTCATAACAGAATAATCCAAGCAATCTGATACAGTTACATCATCCGCTTGTTTGAAAACTATGAATGAATACTTAGCATCATTGCGCCAGATTCTTCTCGGCTTCATGAATTCCTCTTCGTTGTCTTGCCCAATCAAAGCTTAACGCCTTTTTACATGTGGACACCAGGATTTAAGTATTATCGTACTCGAGCTATGATTCCTTGTACAAATGTTCACCGTGTTTCTGTCTACAAATGAATTTTTTTTGTTTGTTTTTGTTTGCTTGTGTGTGTGTGTGTGTGTGTGTGTGTGTGTGTGTGTGTGTGAGTGAGTGAGTGAGTGAGTGTGTGCGTTTCTCTTGACAATGACCGAAACGTTGTGTGAAAGAATTAGCTCCTTGTTCTGATGACCTTTTCTTTTTTCCTTTTTTTTTTTTTTTTTTTTTTTTTTTTTTTGTTCGCAAAGTCAGACAAGCCAGTCAGTGTTTGAGACCAAGATCCGATCAATCATTTGTTTCACACCGACTCACAAGAACCGCTGACACTTTTCAACACAACGTGTTTGCATGATGATTATTGGTCGTTCACAGTCTCTATTCTTCATTACTGTGAAAGCGACTTCCTCTTCAAGGAAAGTGACTCTGACGGTCTGTGTTCTCTGAGCCTTATGTTGGAGAAGGGCAAGAGGGCACGACTTTGCATTTCTGACCGCTCTGGACGGGTCAAGGCCCAGTAGAACAAGTCTTCTCTACAGTAACTAAAACAAAGGAAATAGTCATCAGGGGAGAGAGAGCAGTCACGAATACAAACTCCTGCCTCTAACTGCTGATCAAGCCAGAAAAAAATGAAAATTTTCAACAGATCTATCTTCAAGATGCAAAATTTCACTTTGAAAAAGTACTGTGATTTTTCTTTTTCTTTCTTTCTTTCTGCGTACGCAGGCTGATACTCTTGCGGATAGTGCCTGTATAGACAGGCAGTGGAGTTTTGTGTGTATGACCGTTTTTATCCCGCCATTAACGCAGCCATACTCCATTCATTTCATTTCTGCGAAACGTGCCAGTAATAATTCACATAGCTGTTTCGTTTGTTTGTTCGTTTTTTTTTTGTTTTGTTTTGTTTCGTTTTGCTTCGCTTGTTTTCAAGTGAAAGCGCACCCGAGGGCTACAAAATACCCTTCACATCTTGACACTTTGTGCTATAGATTTGGAAAATGTCCGGCTGATTTTCTCTGAGCTAAAACATAGGCCGTACTCCTCTGAATGTTCACAGGGATAACTGCTGATGGCTGCTTTCCGTGCCCCCAGAGAACATCAAGATGCATTGTCTGTCTGACTCGTTCATTTGTGTCAATCGTTCCTGAACTCTCCAGTACATCAGGAATAACACACTTGGTTTGTGAGGGAGGGAGGATGGAAGGAAGGGCGGGGAGGCGGGGGAGGAGAGACGATGCATGCCAGTAATTAATCGAAACGGCACGATGGGTGGGTGGGTGGGGTCAGTGGGTTGACAGATGGATTGATTGACGAGGTGTGATGACGTCGCTTTGATCAATTGCAGGCCCACAGTCTGGTCCGGAAAACAATGGCTGATGACATGAACAGAAAATTCCCCGGAAGCGGAAACTCCCCTTCGACCCCTCCAGCGGGAACCAATCAGAAAGCAGGGGAGGACGGAGCCTCGGCAGGTCAGGCTAGGCGCATGCGCGGAGGACCGTCCGGAAGAGGACCCTCCGCTTCTCACCCTCCAGAAAGACCCAGTGGGTCAGGGAGGGACGGGCGATCGACCACCGAGGAGGAGACAGTGGATACCTTCTTCAGGGAACGTTTCCCGCAAGGGACACACATCCGGGTTCGCCACGAACGTAGAATGAGAGCATTATTCGAGAAAGAATGTCCCCGCTGCAGCGGGGGTATGCAAGCACATCATGGGCGTCTATAAACAGAACGGAAAACCTCTCAAACGAAAGAAACGAAGTACAGAGAAGAGAGAATAAAGAACACAGCACGAGCAGTAGTCTTCAACATCATCACAAATTAACAGACTGGAGGACACGTAGAGCACCTGCTGAACGTGAAACTGGAACAGACGCCGCAACAGACCCACCCATCTGAATTTCATGAAAAACAGAACATGAACTGGGTCGGAAACAGCAACACAGTCGCTGGAATCCAGTAATTCACACACACACACACACACACACACACACACACACACACACACACACACACACACAAATGTTATCCATTAGTTCTTACGTAGCTGCTTTCAAGTTTGCGTTTCATCATTGGTATATTGCTGAACTCACATTCAGCTTTGTTCTTGCGTTGTTGGACTCAGATTCTCG
>JADBJO010003455.1:30000-50000 GCA_016801955.1 Conus betulinus | reverse complement strand
TGTGGGGTGTGCTCGGCAGCTGGAGGGTGGTGTTTTTCGCCGATGGGCTCTGCAGTCATGAAACACGGGCTGGTACTCCCGTAGGGATGCTACTTTAAGGCTGTTATGAGTTGCATCCTGTAGTCTGATTTACCTCTGTTCAGGAGCAGTTATGTCCTTGATATCTTAATGGAGTGTCCTGCGCGTGCCTGTACCCATCGTCAACACAGCGCAGGCCTCCGGTACAGGACTGCTCAAAGGGCAGATGAAGACAGTGCTTCTCTGGGTCCGCCCCAGCACCCTCGGTTGTTTCTTTTTTTTCTTCCCCAATGACGTACAAAGGCTTAAAAGCTTTTCCTTCATATGAATTCACAATTTTTTCTTGTGAATTTCGAAAAATTCCTTCGTTCACTTCATCATCTACGGCAATGTTGCCAACAACGCCCTCAATCCTCGGAAATTTATCCCCTGTTCTACTCTTTAAGTCCACACACACCAAGATCTACATATCGTCACTTAGTGTTATCAGTAAGAATCTGCCCAAGTAATTCTATTTCACTATCTATACTACTAGAGGTATAATAAGGAGTATATTCTGCTGGGATATAACAACAAATAAAATAACATCCTTATCAGTACCAAACAATACTTTGTTAATAGAAAAACAACAGAAAGTCCCGTGTTCGACTGTCATTTCCGTTACATAATTAACAACTTCGTTTTTTATGAGACAACGAACCCCCTCACAATGTCTCCCCTGTTGGGACTGCTTAACTGCTGGCTTATAATATGCTGTGTAATTCGCATATGCTAATGGTTAAGGCCATCAACAAATGTCTCCACTAAACAAACAAAGTGAAAAGATGAAACATAGGCAGTAAATCTTTGTCATTCAGACGTGACAGAACACCAGCTATATTCCAATGCAAAAAAAAAGACAAGAGAATATCTTGATCATATTTACATGCATAACTCTTTGGGTCGTTCTTTCCACTGTTAACCTTTTTCAGAAACACTTTCAATAGAACCCCCTAATGAATGTGACCCATTTTCTTCGAACCTCACTGATTTCTGCGGCACGCTGACAGGTTTACCAACTGCGGAAAACGCCTAATTTGTACAACCTGTATCTGACATATATTCGACCGGTGTAATTTGTTCAGTGATATTCTGTGAAAACTCTGCCACGTTTGAAATTAGAATTTACCAGAGGTTAGATTTCTTTTTAACACATTCACCTGGCCTAATCCCTATTCTGTCTGAACAAGATTTCCGTTTGCACTGAGGTAAAATTTGGTTCCTTCGCTGTTAAGGTAATCAAAGACAACACTGCCTCTTTTCCACAGCCTCTCTTGCCTCTTTCAAATAAGGACCCAGTATTTTCCTAATTGTTCTGGCTCTTTTACTGAAGTCCTCTCCAACCAAAATAGATGTTCCTTCCAGCTTGCCTTTAGCTCTCAGAATGTCTTCTTTGTCTTTGGGGAAAAAAGTACACCTGGCCACAACCGAAGCGTCTTCCTTAGAGGATACACGGTGCACACGGTCGAATTGACACTCTCAGTTCCAGTTTGTTAACAATCAGATCCCTGACGCTGTCTTCACAATCTTTCCAAGTTTCGTTGTCTTTGCGAGGTATTCCATGGAATACGAGGTTGTTTCGCTTTGATCTATACTCGAGTTCATCAGTTCTGCGTTCAATATTTTCACATTAATTTTTAGCGTTTAACGTTTCATTTCACAATGCAGAGCTTTTTTTTCTGTTTTGTTTTTTGCTTTTTGTTGTTGTTGTTGTTGTTTTAACGTTGAAACCCTCCTCTTCCAGTGTTGCCATTTTAATTTCAGAGTTCGAAATTCTTCTTTCAATTCCTTGACGTCACTTTGCATCATGTCGAACGTTGTATTTAGGTCATGGTTCATTTGTAACAAGGCGTCCATCACATCGTTGGCAGTGTGGTCAGCTTTTCCGCCTGTAGACTGGCGTGTTGGGGAATCCTAGCTGTTAATCTTCCCAGCTGAGGTCAGAGGTGACTGTCGCGTGTCCTTGCCTTGAACTGGTCCGGAGTTCTTTTCAACGTCACCTACACCGGTGTAGCAGATCCCCCCCCCCCCCCCCCCCCCCCCCCCCCCCCCCCCATGTCCCCCAAGAACAGAAGTGTCAACAACACTTTCCACCACGACATCGGTTAACCTCTGCCGAACTCTCAAGGTCAGCAAAAACATGGCCTTCTTCCGTCTTGCTCTCAGGTACATGAAGTTGACAAACACAGCGGTAGAAGTCCCACATACCGCTCTGAGAGGTGAGCGGAGCTGCTGGCATGGCGTGCCTGGCATCGTCATCAACGTGTGCGCAGAGTGTAAAACCTGAACAGCTTAGTACGCCACCGTAAGTCTAATTAATCTGCCCAGCTCTGTGAATGTAAGCCCTTTCTATGTCACATCCGCGCGTGCGCCCCCCCCCCCCCCCTCCGAGAGAGAGAGAGAGAGAGAGAGAGAGAGAGAGAGAGAGAGAGAGAGAGAGAGAGACAGACAGACAGACAGACAGACAGACGGACAGACGGACAGACAGACAAAAAGAGACAGACAGACAGACAGACAGACAGACAAAAGAGAGAGAGAAAGAGACAGACAGACAGGCGGACACACACACACACACACACACACACACACACACACACACACACACACACACACACACACACACAGAGAGAGAGAGAGAGAGAGAGAGAGAGAGAGAGAGAGATCTTTGAATGTAAGCCCTTTTCCGTCGCATCCGCGCATGCGGCCCCGCGAGAGAGAGAGAGAGAGAGAGAGAGAGAGAGAGAGAGAGAGAGAGAGAGAGAGAGAGAGAGAGAGAGAGAGACTGACACTGGCACTGACACTGGCACTGGCACTGATACTGGCACTGACACTGGCACTGACACTTTTTTTATTGCCTAATAACTGTACAGCCCTTTTAGACACGCGGGGTGGGGGACAGTTGTATATGACTAAATGTTCTATCATAAATGATCTCAAATCACCTTTATCAAAAGAGTATACACACACACACACACACACACACACACACACACACACACACACACACACACATGCACGCACGCACGCACGCACGCACGCACGCATGAAAGGAATATGCACACACATGCACATGCATGCACACGCGCGCGCTGGCGTACTCACACAGTACAGACACGCACGCAGAGAGAGAGAGAGAGAGAGAGAGAGAGAGAGAGAGAGAGAGAGAGAGAGAGTTGTTCAATTAACACTTTCCTAATCTTCATTGCTTCTGCTAAGAATCTAGCCAAGGATTTCGTTACATTTTCATTATTATTTGAAAGAATTAATGTTACCGATCTCCGATCAGGATTTCCTGTAAAGGAATTTAGAATATCACGGCTTTTGCGTTTATCATTATAAGCAGAGCAATTGAAGAGTAAATGAACTTCATCTTCTGTTCCATTTCCACACGATGGGCAAACGTTTTTATCTTCTTCACTTTGAAACCATTGTTTGAAAATTTTTAGGCCGCAAACTCTCAGTCTGAATCTGATAAGACTAACCCTATGCCATTTATCCAGTACAAAAATGATAGATAATTTTCTGCTTGAAAAAACATTTTTGAAAAGAATAAAACCACCTATATTTATCATTACCGAATGCAAATGCTGTTTATAGCAGGAAATAAGTCTATATCTTTGAATTCACTAATAAAACCATACTCACAGCCAACACCTGAGCTTAGCCATATGATACCAAATCCATTCTCGCATAAAGTTCTCTTAACATTTGATGCCCAATTTAAGTGACCAGATTCATGTTGTATAATGAGCATTTCATAGGACTGTCTGCAAATTCTCGACATTGGTAGGTTAATGAGTTTAAGCCAATAATGAGTTTAAACCAATATGTAACACGCTTTACAGACATTTGAATATCTTCGGTTTCGCCCATGTACTAAAGTGTTAGAAGGGTAGAGGGGGAATCCCTAAAAGTCTTTTTACTGCAAAGGCATGCACTTTCTCAACTTGTTTACTGTCTTCCTCCGGTCCTTCAGCTGCGTAGGTTAATATGGGCTCTATTTGTGTGTCTAACATTTTCCAAAACAGATCTACATCCCCAAAATTCCATTTTTTCATATGTTCATTACCCCTTTCTTCCCTTTTCTACGGACATCTAATAAACTGCTACCATTACTTCATTTTGTGGTTAAAAAAAAAAAAAAAACCATTCCCAAATATTTTTAAGAATTTGTAACCATCACTTCTTTACCGCCATAAAACCATCTCTCCCTGGCAGCCAAATGACCTCCCTTTCTAAACACCATTACGTTTGTATTTTTAAAATTAATACTCATATGTAATCGATCTGTTTCTCTTTTTAAGCTCTCAAACTGGTTCTGAAGACCTATCATTGTATCTGACAACAGTAAGACATCTGCAAACAAAAGAAGAAAGATTTCCGCTGCCTCAAGGAATTAATTGTATTCAATACTTTACAGTCACAGAAATTTACAGCTAATTCATTAATTAAAAAGGAGAACAATATGGGTATCAGTAGGAACCTTGTCCCACTCCTCTAGGACAATTGAAATAGTCAGAATAACAACATTTGTCACGAACACATGCCAGCACAGAATCATAAATACTTCTTAAGGTCCTATACATTTGCCATTCACACCATACCTCCTCAAAACTGCCCATAGTAAGTTCCTGTTCACAGAGTCAAACGCTTTTTGAAAATCAATAAATGCATCATAGAGTTTGGAATTCTTTTGTGAAAACTTCTGTATGATAGAATAGAGGGTGAAAATATGGTCAATGTTTCTATACCCTGCTCGGAAACCTGTCTGCTCTTCAAGAATGTTTTCTTCCTTTGCCCACATGAATAGCCTTTTCGTTAAAATGTGTGTATAAACTTTACTAACAACACTTGTTAAGGCTATGCCACGATAATTATCTGGCTGATTGACGTCTTCTTTCTTATATATTGGCACGATAATGGATTGCGACCATTGTTTAGGGAAAATTCCACGATGAGAGAGAGAGAGAGAGAGAGAGAGAGAGAGAGAGAGAGAGAGAGAGAGAGAGAGAGAGAGAGAGAGAGAGAGAGAGAGAGACATCTACAGCAAAGTGGTTGACGAGCAGATTCCCGTAGAGTTGAAGGGTATGTCTCGCAGAACAGCTGGGTGTCCAATGTTTTGTTTCTGTGTTTGTTTTGTTTTGTCCTGAGTGTTTGTTTATTTTTTCAAGTCCCTATTGTTTATGTGATTTTTTTTTTTTTAACCCGCCACAGCCTCAGTTGTGGCCAGTAAACAACCTTGTTTTCCTGCCTTTGACATTTCCATTAATTTTCCTCTTAAATGTGTAACGCACAACATGTTTATCGGTCTGGTGTATCCGCCATCTTGATGATGAGGATGATGGTAATGACAGTGGTGGTGATGATGATGATAATGAAATTGATGGTGTGCCTGCGCGCGCGCGCGCGCGCGTGTGTATGTGTATGTGTATGTGTGTGCGCGCGTGCGTGTTGCATGCGTACGTGCGTGCGTGCGCGCACACATGTGTGTGTGTGTGTGTGTGTGTGTGTGTGTGTGTGTGTGTGTGTGTGTGTGTGTGTGTGAGTGAGTGAATGAGAGAGAGAGAGAGAGAGAGAGAGAGAGAGTGTGTGTGTGTGTGTGTGTGTGTGTGTGTGTGTGTGTGTGTGTGTGTGTGTTGGCTTCGCAGTTTGCTAAGTACTGCAAACTAAGATAGGTAAGCGCTTGGCATGGGTCTTTACCAGGTCAAAACACACATAGTGAGTGATAGTGTGTCTGTGAGAAAAACTACAATTATGAGCATCAGCTGGTAAATGGAGATCTGGAGAAATAGTAGTCGCTAGCAGTATGCAGAACTCAGCGAACACACACACACACACACACACACACACACACACACACACACACACACACACACACACACACACAAGCACGCACGCACACGCACACACACACATACACACACAAGCGCGCGCGCACACACACAAACACACACACACACATGCACGCACGCACACACACACATGCGCGCACAAACACGCTTGCACGCACATTAACACATGCACACACCCACGCACGCACGCAAGCATACACACATACTCCCTCGTGCATGCTTGGGCGCGCGCACGCGTACACACACACACACACACGCACACACACGCACACACACACACACACACACACACACACACACACACACACACACACACACACACACACACACGCACGCACGCACACACACACACATATCTGGTGAACATACGCTGAATTGGAGTGTAAACGTGCATAGAGACACGCACGCTCGCACGCGCACGCGCTCACATACATATAATTACACGCTGGGACGCTAGCGAACACATATGTGCAATTAGTTACTGCTACTATTGCTTTTGCTGCCGCTAGTTTTTGTTGCTCCTCACTACTGTGTACATGTAGTTTTCTGTGATGTACGTCTTTGCACGTGGTATGTGTATAGGTTTTTCTGACAATAGTGGTATACTTTTATAGGTCATTTGATTCGTAACATTTTGGACAATGTCTAGAATTTCGAGAAAAGATCCTTGAATAACCGTTGGTGGTGATGTTGTTGATGTTGCTGTTGTCGTTCTTGTTAAAGTATATCTGGTTTTCTGCCTGCCTATAGAACTCGTCACTCGGAAATCTTTCTTCGCAAGCAAAACGCAAGACGTTCACTCATCATGTTTATTGCTGTCTCCTTTCTGCCAAAAGACATTCGCCAGATTTCTTCATTCCCAATCCTAGGATAAATTAAACTATGTCAAACAAACAACAAACAAACAAACAAACAAAAACTTTCAGAGAAATGTAGAGGTTTTCTTCATTTCAAACGGTTCTGTTATTAGGAGACTGAATGAGACTTCATCGTTTCTGAAAATAAGGCAAAACAGAGGTGCTTTTTTCGTTTTGTTTTTGTTTTGTCTTGTGTTTGTTTGTTTGTTTGTTTGTTTTTGCTGACAGCAATCTGGGTGTACCGTTTGGTGCAATTTTATCCGTTGGTTGTGAAGTTTGAAGATGACGGATTCGTCGGAAATTCATTAATTGTGTGTGTGTGTGTGTGTGTGTGTGTGTGTGTGTGTGTGTGTGTGTGTGTGTGTGTGTGTGTGTGTGTGTGTGTGTGTGTGTGTGTGTGTGTGCGTGCGCGAGCGCGCGCGCGCGCGCTCGGTGGCCATTTTAACTGTGCGCGAATATAAGAAGATAAGTGGTTTCTCGTTCTTCGTATTCGCTGTCCTGAATATTAATTGTTTTTACCCTGAAGAAGACCCAACAGGTCGAAATGCGCTGTGTCTTGTCCTGTAATTTGTCTGTACATTTCCTTGGCGGTATATAAAATATTTGTAACCCCCCTCCCTTTCTAAAGAGAGTTCGTCTAAACTGAGGATTCGATTTTCAGTTCTGTGAACTATGTCTTTCACGAACGCAATCTCTTTATCAAAGTAAGTGTGGAAAGTGGCTCTAGTTGCAAAGTGAAACGACTGCAGGCGGAAATATAAACAAATCTTAAATAAATGTCAGCGAACCGCCCAGAGAAACGTGGACAAACGAGTCACAAGACAACACACACAACGCGTTTCGACCTCTTAGGTCTTCCTCAGGTGAAACAAAGAGAGGGGGGTTATAAGTATTTTATATACCGCCAAGGAAATGTACAGACAATATTTTGTCCGTCTTTGTTTCACCTGAGGAATACCTAAGAGGTCGAAACGCGTTGTGTGTTGTCTTGTGACTCGTTTGTCCACGTTTCTCTGGGCGGTTCGCTGACATTTATTTAAGATAAGTGTGGAAAAACAAATTTTACCCTTGTCTTTGATTAGCGTATTATGGAACAGCATTTGATTATGAAAATTATTAGTATTTACGTCTTTCATTTTCATTGCTGATTTATTCTCTAGATAAGTGATCATAACTTCTCGCCAAATCATTTTCTATCTTATATGATTGTGGAAGTTGTTTTGATCTGCAGTTCACCATTAACAAGTTCTGTATACTTGCAATTTTAGTCAAATGCCATTCTGGTATGATTGTCCCCTTTGTCCTGTCGAGCTGGAGAGTTTTCCAGCCCATTGCAGATACAAACATATTTGGAATTCTACAATATTGACCATTTTCAGTCCTCTTCTATTATAATCGCTCTCCATCGCTGTTCTTTTAACTTTTTTTCAAAAGCTTTCCGATTGCTATGGGGTTTTTTTCTGCCATACAAACCTATACAGCATTGTATTTATCTGATGAAGGACTGTTTCTGGTATACCTATACTTTGCATTATAAAAAAAAAAAATTGACTGACCAGAAACGTTTTAATCACCACAATTTTACCACGAATAGATCTAGTTGCAAAGTGAAACGACTGCAGGCGGAAATCTAAACAAATCTTAAATAAATGTCAGCGAACCGCCCAGAGAAACGTGGACAAACGAGTCACAAGACAAAACACAACGCGTTTCGACCTCTTAGGTCTTCCTCAGGTGAAACAAAAACGAAAAAGATAACGAAAATGCACTTAGCTTTGATCGTTTCAGACTGCTTCTGTGTTCAGCGCAAGGAAGAAGGCGTTTTCGTTTTTGTTTCACCTGAGGAAGGCCTAAGAGGTCGAAACGCGTTGTGTTTTGTCTTGTGACTCGTTTGTCCACGTTTCTATGGGCGGTTCGCTGACATTTATTTAAGATTTGTTACCACGAATACTTAAGCCTCTTTTGCTCCATTCTTTTATCAGGTTTTGTATCTTGCTGATTTTAGCTTTCCAGTTATCGTTAATATTTCTGATCATTTGATCTGCTTGGAAAAATATGCCCAGTATTCTCAATTTTGTGACTAATGGAAAAGGCACATTGTAATCGCCTGTGCCCCTACCAACTTTAAAGCTTTCGTTTTATGCTGGTTTAGATTAAGCCCGGACAACGCTTCAAAAGTGTTTAATATGTTTAGAGCCAAATGTCACATCTTCGTTACTTCTAAGAAATGATGTAGTGTCATATGCAAACTGTTTTATTTTTATGCTGACGTCACAGTTATTTTTTGGCACTTCAGTGCCTAAGAAAAGGCTGTTTCTAATCTTTATAGCCAAATCTTACCGCTACAATAAAGGCCAGTGAGAAAAACGGACGTCCTTGTCTGATTCCAAAACTATAATCAAAGGGTTCAGACAACCAACCACCGTGACTGATTCGACTTTGACAATCATGTATCAACACTGATATCAATTTCTGACAGTCATGTCCAAATCCGAAAAGGTCAAAAGTATGTAAAATGAACTCTTTAGATATTGAATCAAAAGCCTTAGAGAACTCTAGTGCTATCAGAAACCCTGCTTTATTGGTTTATATTCAAATAGTTTACTACATCTTCTATTTTTCTTATAGTTGTTGCTAAATCTCTGCCTTTGATATAACACACTTGATCCTCATTAACCAGTTTTCCTATTACCGCACCTAATCTGAGTGCTAAGCTTTTTGCTGAGATTTGATAGTCTGTGTTCGTTAAGGTGATCGGACTCCGGTTGTTCAGTTTGTCTCTTTCAAAGTCTTTCTTCTTGTGAAGTAATGTAATGATATCTTGTTTTTGTGTGAATGACATTTCATCAGTATAAAAGAATTGTTAAATGAATCAGTTACAGCGCTCCCCATTTTGTTCCAGAATTTTTTTTTTTTAAATAGAATTCCGGCGTGATTCCGTCACTGCTGGGAGCTGATCCATTCTTCACTATTTGGAGCGCATCAGTTGTTTCTTTAGAGTGACCTTTCCCTCGCATAAACATGACTCTTCATCCTTTAACGTTGTGAGAGATTTTCATTTAAAAGAAGGTATCTGTTGCTTCTTTCTCATTTGTAACGCTAGGTTTTTCTTTTGTTTTTTTTTTAAATTTTATAATCTTTTGTAAAACGAAATTTGTTCCTGTAGTATTTCTCTTTGGTTAGTAATGATTTTTTTCCCGACTCGCTAACAAGCCTGTTGGGCTGTATTTCTCCTACCTCGAGCTTTTTCTAAATCAAAATAAATATATCGTGTTTTGTTTCACCCTCTTCAATCCATTTCATTCGAGCTCTTACTTGTGCACCTTTACTTCATTCGATCTCTGTCAGTTCTAGCTTTTGTTTCAGCGATAGTAGGCTTATCTGCAGATGTTCATTTTGGGGGTCGTTTACCAATGTTGTTTCTATGTGTCGAAGGCGACACTGGAGTTGGAGTATTTTGTTTTTCTTTCTGCATGATCAAAACTTGCCAAATTCAACACAAAAAATTTCTTACTTTGACTTTACAGAACCCCCATTTCTCCATACTATTCAAATCTCTATACTCCACCACGAAGGCATCTAACATATTCATTTCCCTTACAAAGTTTTCATCATCTAGCTAACTGTTATCAAATCGCCAGTACCCTGGGCCACGGTGGAAGTTTGTTTCATTAATTTCTAGCACGACTGCTTTGTAATCTGAATTGGGAGGAAGTAAGTGTTCAGATGAAACACATACACCTAAATTTTTTTTTTTTTTTTTTTTTTTTTTTTTTTTTTTTTTTTTTTGCTGTCCAACCTCTGCGCTACCTTAGGGGCAGTGCACCCACGCCGCTCATTCCGACACCCCGTCCACAGCTACAGCCCGGTCGGCCCCGCCGCAGCCCCCCGGCACCGGCAATCCACAGGGAGCAGTCAATGTCGAGTCGTCAAGAGGCAACCCACCGGAGGAGACACTGCACTGCTGCCGAGTCACTTCAGTGGTGTTCAGTGGCGCCTGTTCTGATCTAACATACGCAGGACACCACCTACTAAGCTCCCTACTGACCCTCCGGAGGGAGAGCTCACTCACGCCGGCTCCGCGACTAAGCAATTATTGTCGTCAGTAGGGGGCTTAGTAGGTGGTGTCCTGCGTATGTTAGATCAGAACAGGCGCCACTGAACACCACCGAAGTGACTCGGCAGCAGTGCAGTGTCTCCTCCGGTGGGTTGCCTCTTGACGACTTGACATTGACTCCGCCCTGTGGATTGTCGGTGCCGGGGCTGCGGCGGGCCCGACCGGCTGTGGCTGTGGACGGGGTGTCGGAATGAGCGGTGTGGGTGCACTGCCTCTGAAGTGGTGCAGAGGTTGGGACAGCAAAAAAAAAAAAAAAAAAAAGCTCCCTACTGACGACAATAATTGCTTAGTCGCGGAGCCGGCGCGAGTGAGCTCTCCCTCCGGAGGGCGCCAACACGTCCGTCCAACGACAGCCCCCATGGACTCGCCGATACCGGTGACCCGGACGGAAACAAACCAAGGCCACAGACGTGGAGAGGGACATCGAAATTGAGGTCACCATGAGAGCAGGGCATGAAGGGCACAGAATTTGAGACATTTTTTTTTATGCTGATCGATGAGAATGAGGATGATTAAGATGATGCTACGGATTTCCATTTCGGTCTGAGACTACATGACAGGGCTGTAATCTACGCTTCCTTTCATAATATATCCCGGCGTCAACCAGGCCCGAGAGATACAGGCACCTGCAGTGTTGGTCACGAAAATTTGAGCAACACTCTCAGAAACGCATCCATTAAGTGGATGAAACTCGACTGTGTGGTCCCAGTCTTCCCAACTGAGCCCGCAGCAAACTCAACTCTGGGTAGGAGCCGGTCGGGGCAGAAAAAACCCACATGACTTCTGATGGGATTCGAACCCACGACCTCCTAGCCGGGAGTCCGCGACGCTAACCACTTCGCCACGGCGCATTGAGAACATCAACCTCCGTTTTATTATGTGGAAGACCAGATATTATATCAAGATCGTTATTCAGAACACAGGTAAGATCACCAAGTACTATGAGGTCATCATCAGAAAATTCTCCCAAAGTTTTATTCTTACCCTGAAAACTTTTTTCCTTTAAATCATTGGGTCCATATATATTTGCTATCATGATATTTTGAGCTGCATGTACAATAAGCATTCTTTCTTTAGAAATTAATAGTCTGACTTCCCCGACAAATACCTCGAAATCAAAATCACTTCCCCTCGACTTCGTCTGTACTCTCATTGAAAAAGAAAGTCTTACCCCCTCCCCTTCTTTATTCCGTATTTCGACTTCGTTTTCTGTTAAATGAGATTATTGTAAATAAATGATGTTGAAAGTTTTACCTTTAAAAAAAAAATGAACAATGATTTCCTTTGAGTTTGTTTGTTTGTTTGTTTGTAGCCCTTTGGCACTCAAAGAAATCACATGTAGTTTCTCGATGTTACACAAATATGATCATTCAGTCCATTAATTATTGATACTGAGATCAATGCTCACACTCTCAAGGAGAGAGAGAGAAAGAAAGAGAGAGAGAGAAAGAGAGAGAGAGAGAGAGAGAGAGAGAGAGAGAGGGGGGGAGGGGGAGGACGGACGTAAGAGAGAGACGTGGACGGAGGGAGGGAGGGGGGATAGACAGACAGACAGACAGACAAACAGACGGACAGACAGACAGCGGACAGCGACGGAGAGAGAGAGAGAGAGAGAGAGAGAGAGAGAGAGAGAGAGAGAGAGAGAGAGAGAGAGGGAGAGAGAGAGGACAGACAGACAGACAAAAAAAGCCAGATTCGCATAATATAAGGTGTCACATTTCATCAACCATAAGCTCATAACTGTATTGGTTAAATATAGATGCTCCAAAACAAACGTCCAAAATAATACATACATCCATTCGCACTCCAGTATCTTAAGCCGTACACATAGCCAAACCATCATCATGAGTCAAAGTAATATGTCACGACGACGCAGTGCCAGTCGTCCGCAGTCATTCCGTCAGGGAGTTTCATGGGGTCACAGTCAGTCACCAGGCTGTCAGAGTGTTGGTCATTCTGTCCACGTTGCTTTTCGGTCCGTATCCTGGGGCTGAGTTTCGGTCCGTAGACCGATTTCTCTTGGGTGCCCCCGGCCTGCTGTGTGTGAGGTGTCTGGAGGGACGTGAGGAGGGTGGACGGGTGGACAGTATGCCGGACTTTGTCGTTGTGCTCACCTGCCTTGCCGCTTCCCCTTCCAGCTGCCTTAGGACTGGCTGCTGACGGCGTGTCCTGGATGTCCGCCCGTCCCCCCATGACCGTCCTGCTTCTGCCGTGCTGTCTGTCTGTCTGCCGGCCTGCCTGCCTGTCGACCTGTCAACGGACAAACTGTGTCACCACGCTTGTGACCTTCCTGTCTGCATTCTTTGCAGACAATGTCATTCTGGCGTTCTGAGACATGGCGGCTCTCTTCCAGGCATCCGGAGCATTTTAGTTCATTTTGTACCACTAGTTCTTGTTCTTTGCGGTAAATTTTAGCTGTAAAGATACTGATCTTTTTTCTTTTATCTTTTTTTTTTTTATTTTTTTTTTTTTTTTTTTTTTTTTACAGCTTTTCAACAGGAACGGAGGGAACAGTAATGACAATAAATCTCCGTCCTGTCAAAAACCTGGTCAGCTTGTTATCAGCATCTCTTGGCCTTTCATGTTTTACGCCGGACCGGAGCTGGCACCCTATCTTTGTCAGAAAGTGCTCTTTTTCTGTATCAGCAACAGACAGAGGAATGCTCACGTAGCAGGAATGGTTTGCCATTCGCCAGTTGAACAGTGGTGTTCCAAAGACGCATGCCTTTGACAAAGATGTCCGTGCGAGCCTTCTGTGTAGCAGTATAGATTTGCCAAAGTCTGATGATGTCCGGTGCGCCGAGAATGGCGCCCTGGCCGGAAACGCGTTCTGCTGGAAGGCAAATTTTGATATCGGAAGGACGATCGGTATCAGAATCTGGAATGGCCTTCTGTTTTCAAGAAGACTGGCGTCACGGTAGAAAACGTCATCACCATTCCAATTGGAAAACGTGTTGATCAATGTAAAACGGAGAGGGAAAAAAAAAAACTAAAAACAACTAAGACCGAAAAAAAAGATACTCGGCTCAGAATTCGGCTAAGTGAAGAAAGCGCGATGTGTCCGTGACCGTACAGAACGAGCGTCACTCACTGAATCCCCAATATCTCTAACCGAACCCCCAGTATCAATTGTTTGCCTTCTCATGTCAGCGTTCCGGGGCCCGGGTGATGAAATAATTACCTTTAACAAGTATTACGTATACTCTACTGTTCACAAGATTAAATGTGGTTTCAAAGTCTATGTAGGCCACTACATTTTTTTTTTTTTCCTTTTAGCAACTCTAGAGTTGTAAGATGAAAAGGAAAAAGGTTTCAGAAGGGTATATTTGGATGTACGTCAACATAATACTTTGATGGCTTGATGAATTAAAAAAAATGTTTGTTTATGGTGTGCGTATCTAGAAGACAAATCCACATCAAGATCTTCCTAACACACACACACACACACACACGCACACATACGCACGCACGCACGCACGCACACACACACACACACACACACACACACACACACACACACACACACACACACACACACACACACACACACACACACACACACACACACACACACACACACACGCGCGCGCGCGCGCGCGCGCGCGCGCACACAGAGTTTCAGTTTCAGTTTCATTAAGGAGGCATCACTGCGTGCAGACTAGTCCATATACGCTACACCACATCCGCTAAGTTTTGATACCACACTGCGCATGATTTTAAACTGATGGATGAACTAATTAGTAACCAAGATGAGAGATCTTAAGAAGAGGGGTCTCGTGGCTACGACTTAGCAGATGTCTGACCTACGCATTAGCCCAACGCGCTGGTCAGACCTTGAAGTGCCTACCTAACATTGATTGTGCAACACAAACACACATGCGCGCGCGTGCACGCACACATGCGCATTTATACAGCGAGAGAGAGGGGATGGAGGGTAACAGACAGACAGACAGCGACAGAGACAGACAGACAGAGAGACAGACAGTGACAAAGAGAGACAGAAAGAGAAACCAAATGTCTTGATTATTGCTCACCCTTCTCTCTCTCTCTCTCTCTCTCTCTCTCTCTCTCTCAATAATTATAAATGTGATGGGGAAAAAATCCAGCAAAACGGTAATATCAGCTGTATATTGTTGGTTTCCACACATTAACCGATCTGTTCATGAACACTCCATTGCTCTAGCTTAGAATCTGTATGGGGGTGTTTTAACCGATACTAACACCGGCTCCGAATCCCTGTGGGTTATCACGGTGATTCGCAGGGCAAGAAAGAGTGCTCTGTTTGTCTGGGTCAGGATCAAACTCTCCCCGCTCCATCATCACTCACCGTGGACGAGTTGTTTACCGCCGTAAGCCAAGGATGTGGGCTGCTCGGGTAGTTGATGCCTTTTTCTTTGTCTGCTGGCTAGCCGGCTGGCTGGCTGGCTGGCTGCTTGGTTGGTTGGTTGAGTGGCTGGCTGGCTGCTTGGTTGAGTGGTTGGTTGAGTGGCTGGCTGGTGGTTGGTTGGTTGGTTGGTTGGTGGCTGGCTGGTTGGTTGGTTGGTTGAGTGGCTGGCTGGTTGGTTGGTTGGTTGAGTGGCTGGCTGGTTGGTTGAGTGGCTGGCTGGTTGGTTGGTTGTTGGTTGGTTGGTTGAGTGGCTGGCTGGCTGGCTGGTTGGTTGAGTGGCTGGCTGGTTGGTTGAGTGGTTGGCTGGTTGGTTGGTTGGTTGAGTGGCTGGCTGGCTGGCTGGCTGGTTGAGTGGCTGGCTGGTTGGTTGGTTGAGTGGCTGGCTGGTTGGTAAGTTGGTTGGTTGGTTGAGTGGCTGACTGGCTGGCTGGCTGGTTGGTTGGTGGCTGGTTGGTTGGTTGGTTGAGTGGCTAGCTGGCTGGTTGGTTGGTTGAGTGGCTGGCTGGTGGTTGAGTGGCTGGTTGGTTGTGGTGGCTGGCTGGTTGGTAAGTTGGTTGGTTGGTTGAGTGGCTGGCTGGCTGGCTGGCTGACTGGTTGGTTGGTGGTTGGCAGTGGAAGAGGAGAAGAGTGAATCTGTCAAGGACTGGGTGGGTGGGTGGGTGGGTGGGGTGGGTAGGCGAGTTCGCTGGTTCATCGGCGGTGGTCGTTATCAGTCTGGCTGATTGTTTGTTAGGTCGGTAAAGTTCGGCGGGTATTAGACAACGTTTGATCGATGGGCTGACGACATGATCGAATGCTTGGTCAAGAACGTTTCAAAATGATCGGGTCATCCTCCTTTGGAGTGTGTGTGTGTGTGTGTGTGTGTGTGTGTGTGTGTGTGTGTGTGTGTGTGTGTGTGTGTGTGTGTGTGTGTGTGTGTGTGTGTGTGTGTGTGTGGTGTGGACTAACGGCACTGCATAATGTGTGTGGACTAACAGCATGGCAGAATGTGTGTGGACTAACAGCATTGCACAATGTGTGTGAACTAACAGCATGGCAGAATGTGTGTGGACTAACAGCATTGCACAATGTGTGTGGACTAACAGCATTGCACAATGTGTGTGGACTAACAGCATGGCAGAATGTGTGTGGACTAACAGCATTGCACAATCTGTGTGGACTAACAGCATTACACAATGTGTGTGGACTAACAGCATTGCAGAATGCGTGTGGACTAACAGCATGGCACAATGTGTGTGGACTAACAGCATTGCACATGTGTGTGTGTGGACTAACAGCATTACACAATGTGTGTGGACTAACAGCATTGCACAATGTGTGTGGACTAACAGCATGGCACAATGTGTGTGTGTGGACTAACAGTACTGCACAATGTGTGTGTGGACTAACAGCATTGCAGAATGTGTGTGGACTAACAACATTGCACAATGTGTGTGGACTAACAGCATTGCACAATGTGTGTGGACTAAGAGCGTTGTAGAATGTGTGTGGACTAACAGCATTGCAGAATGCTGTGTGGACTAACAGCATTGCAAAATGTGTGTGGACTAACAGCATTGCACAATGTATGTGGACTAAGAGCATTGCACAATGTGTGTGGACTAACAGCATTGCACAATGTGTGTGGACTAACAGCATTGCAGAATGCTGTGTGTGGACTAACAGCATTGCACAATGTGTGTGGACTAACAGCATTGCACAATGTGTGTGGACTAACAGCATTGCACAATGTGTGTGGACTAACAGCATGGCAGAATGTGTGTGGACTAACAGCATTGCACAGTGTGTGTGGACTAACAGCATTGCACAGTGTGTGTGGACTAACAGCATCGCAAAATGTGTGTGGACTAACAATATTGCACAATGTGTGTGGACTAACAGCATTGCAGAATGTGTGTGGACTAACAATATTGCACAATGTGTGTGGACTAACAGCATTGCAAAATGTGTGTGGGACTAACAATATTGCACAATGTGTGTGGGACTAACAGCATTGCACAATGTGTGTGGACTAACAGCATGCAGAGAATAAGTGTGGACTAACAGCATTGCACAATGTGTGTGGACTAACAGCATTGCACAATGTGTGTGGACTAACAGTATTGCACACATGTGTGTGGACTAACAGCATTGCACAATGTGTGTGGACTAACAGCATTGCACAATGTGTGTGTGGACTAACAGCATTGCACAATGTGTGTGGACTAAACAGCATTGCAGAGTGTGTGTGGACTAACAGCATTGCACAATGTGTGTGGACTAACAGCATTGCACAATGTGTGTGGACTAACAGCATTGCACAAGTGTGTGGACTAACAGCAATGTGTGTGAACTAACAGCATAGCAGTATGTGTGTGGACTAACACAGCGTTGCACAATGTGTGAGGACTAACAGCATTGCAGAATGCTGTGTGTGGACTAACAGCATTGCACAATGTGTGTGGACTAACAGCATTGCACAATGTGTGTGGACTAACAGCATTGCACAATGTGTGTGGACTAACAGCATGGCAGAATGTGTGTGGATTAACAGCATTGCACAGTGTGTGTGGACTAACAGCATTGCACAGTGTGTGTGGACTAACAGCATCGCAAAATGTGTGTGGACTAACAATATTGCACAATGTGTGTGGACTAACAGCATTGCAGAATGTGTGTGGACTAACAATATTGCACAATGTGTGTGGACTAACAGCATTGCAAATGTGTGTGGACTAACAATATTGCACAATGTGTGTGGACTAACAGCATTGCACAATGTGTGTGGACTAACAGCATTGCAGAAATAAGTGTGGACTAACAGTATTGCACAATGTGTGTGGACTAACAGCATTGCACAAATGTGTGTGGACTAACAGTATTGCACAATGTGTGTGGACTAACTGCATTGCACAATGTGTGTGGACTAACAGCATTGCACAGTGTGTGTGGACTAACAGCATTGCACAATGTGTGTGGACTAACAGCATGCAGAGTAAGTGTGGACTAACAGCATTGCACAATGTGTGTGGGACTAACAGCATTGCACAAGGTGTGTGTGGACTAACAGCATTGCACAATGTGTGTGAACTAACAGCATAGCAGTATGTGTGTGGACTAACAGCGTTGCACAATGTGTGAGGACTAACAGCATTGCACAATGTGTGTGGACTAACAGCGTTGCACAATGTGTGTGGACTAACAGCATTGCACAATGTGTGTGGACTAACAACAGCATTGCACAATGTGTGTGGACTAACAGCATTGCACAATGTGTGTGGACTAACAGCGTTGCACAATGTGTGTGGACTAACAGCGTTGCACAATGTGTGTGGACTAACAGTATGGCACAATGTGTGTGTGGACTAACAGCATGGCACATGTGTGTGTGTGGACTAACAGCGTTGCACAATGTGTGTGGACTAACAGCATTGCACAATGTGTGTGGACTAACAGCATGGCACAATGTGTGTGGACTAACAGCATTGCACAATGTGTGAGGACTAACAGCATGGCAGAATGTGTGTGGACTAACAGCATGGCACAATGTGTGAGGACTAACAGCATGGCACAATGTGTGTGGACTAACAGCATGGCACAATGTGTGAGGACTAACAGCACTGCACAATGTGTGAGGACTAACAGCATGGCACAATGTGTGAGGACTAACAGCACTGCACAATGTGTGAGGACTAACAGCATGGCAGAATGGGCAGTGCTACCTTTTGCCGAGACCCAAGCCTTCAGTGTAAGGACTCAATGGCTGCCAACGGAGTCGAGGGAAAAGAGAAAAATGGTTGCGAAGGACATGAGATTTGTTTTCCCCCCTACTGAGATTAAACAGCGTACCACAACAACAGGCGAAATTCCTTTCACTGATGTCTGGAACTTCAGGGCGTCTTGGAGGTGTAGACGAATGGCGGTGATTGATGATCGCCTGTTCTAGGCTTCACTGCAATGCACAATGACCATCACATTTACACTAGGATGATGCGACGTGAATATACAAAAGAGGTTTCACTACATCAATGACATGTCCCTTCGTGACAAAATACACAAAAAAAACCATGTTCATTTAAAAAAAAAATACAAAAATACCTTAGAGACCATGGAGTATTGAAATATTAGGCAAAACACACACACACACACACACACACACACACACACACACACACACACACACACACAAAACCCCTGAATTTTGTTCCCCCGTTATATTTTGCTGCAAAATGAACGTGTTTTGCAGTTGAGACGTTTGGATATGGAGATGTTACTATAGATGGCCCCTAAACAAAAACTCATACCTTACATTTACCATTTGGAATTGTCTGAAGTACAGTACCGACGTCTTTTTTTTGTGTGTTCATTCTATTGCTCCGTTTGAATTATTCTTGTCAAAGGTGTTTTTTTTTTTTTCTCCTCTTCTTCTTCGGTTCTTCTTCTTCTTCTTCTTCTCTTCTTCTTCTTCTTCTTCTTCTTGTACAATGTATACAGATACTTATGCATCAGCTTCTCTTATAATAAAGCAGACTCAAACAAAAGATGCGGACAATCACATCTATACCCGTCGTTCGTGCTTGAAATCTTCTAATACTTCTATTAAATCTAGAGGAAGACGGAACATAAAGCAGATTAAAGCCTAATATTTCTGAAAAACATACACATAGACACACACATACACAGGCACGTACGCACACACACACACACACACACACACACACACACACACACACACACACACACACACACAC
>JADBJO010003455.1:15000-22500 GCA_016801955.1 Conus betulinus | reverse complement strand
GTTGGCCTAAGGTCGCCGGCAGTGGAATTTCATTCCCTTTAACGTCTGACACACTCCTTAAGGTGGCATGTTTCAAGTCCAACTTTAAAACTTCTCTTTTCACACAGAACTTTAAGTTAAGAAATGTTCCGAGCGTTGTTGTAGCTTGTTGCTGTCGTCATTTGTTATGTCTCTCTCTCTCTCTCTCTCTCTCTCTCTCCCTCTCTCTCTCTCTCTCTCTCTCTCTCTGTGTGTGTGTGTGTGTGTGTGTGTGTGTGTGTGTGTGTGTGTGTGTGTTTGCGTTTGCGTGGGTGGGTGTGAGTTAGCGCTTAGATCCATCGGTAAGGCGATATGAAAATGCCAGTCCTTATTACTAGTCCTTTAAGCAAATTATGGGACTTTCTCTGTCTCTCTCTGACTCTGTGTCACACACACACACACACACACACACACACACACACACACACACACACACACATATACACACACACACACACACGCACGCGCGCGCGCGTGCATGCACGCACGCACACACGCATGCACGAGCACACGCACGCACATGCACACACACACACACACACACACACACACACACACACACACAGACACACACACACACACACACACACACACACACACACACACACACATTTCAAGCCGAGCCTACGTCCTAGAGTTACAAAATCATCATTGTGTGCCATCGGCGGTTTTTGTTTGTTTTTATAAAGTATCTTCAGAAGTATTCGTAGTGGAATTTTTTTTTTTACAGTCCAACATGTGAAGGACAGAGGTTAGAAAAAAAAAGGACCAGAGACAGTAGGTCTAACATTATATTGATCTGTGTTGCCTTTATTATTATCCTCTAATTTCATCGAGGATGAACAGACATGAAAATAACCACTGAACTGAACGGAACTGAGAAGCGTAGCAATAAATTTCTCGATTAGAACTGCAATAGCTTGCCCCCAAAAGGTTCTGTGCAGATACATAAACCGATTTCTCTATAAAGCTTGATTTTTTTTTTTTTTTTTTTTTTTTTTTTTTTTGGGATTAAGTATTCACGCGGAACTGTCACGGACTGCAGAAACTTTAAAGGGGATACTTCTACTCCTTCCTCCTTCCGTAAAGTTACTGAGAGCAGGGCAGAAGAGCAAAATGGGCTTTTCTCAGCACATGCCTTTTATCATAACGAACAAGAAACTGCCCGTCAGAAACTACACCATACCGTTGACAATTACAGTAGTATATCCAGCGAACCAGCACTAGACCTTCTGATGCCATTTTCATGATGTCCGTTCGGGTCGACCAAAGCTAGGCCTACCGTTTCATAACTACATCCGTGTATGAGGTTTCGTTGTTGGCATTTGCGAAGAACTGAAAGACCTCGGAACAACTACTTTGGGATCGCAGTGGTTTTATTTAGCGTCTTTCCATCGTGGACATTTTATTATGAATATTGAAAAATTCCACCACATATTCCGTGTTTTACAACAGTGTAGACGACCCACGGTAGATGAAATATATATATATATATATATATATATATATATATATATATATATAGAGATAGATAGAGAGAGAGAGAGAGAGAGAGAGAGAGAGAGAGAGAGAGAGAGAGAGAGAAGACCTTAAAAATAATCCGGCAGCATAAGTCTGTGCAAGGGCAAAACTGACAAAAAGCTTGGGTAGTACAAAATTTGGTTCCTTTTTGTTTTGTTTTGTATTGTCGTTATCAATGGGAAAACCTTTCTCACTTATAAGTGTGTGTGTGTGTGTGTGTGTGTGTGTGTGTGTGTGTGTGTGTGTGTGTGTGTGTGTGTGTGTGTGTGTGTGTTAATACTGGACATTCTTATAAAAGGTAGGACACAGAAATAAGTTCCATGCAGATTCGCGTAACATCACAAGAAAATAGTTTAACCTCCTCTTGGTATAGTGTTAGCCGAGTGTCTCGTACATTCGGTCAACATGTCGGACTTTTCAGAAAACTTCCTTATAAATAAACAATTCTAAGACTGGGAGCATTTCTGGAAAATGATATTGTAAAACAGAATTCATAACAAATTCTATACTTCCCCAAACTTCTTATTTTGTAAGACAATCAGCTACCTCATTACCGCATTAAACCACAATGTGATGGAACCCTACGTTAGTCTACGCCTATCCTTCCGGATATTATGTAATTCTCTAAGTAATTGGTTCATAGAAGAGACACAGAGTAAGATCACACACAGGCACTATTTTTTCGCTCAGCGTGAGCTAATGCTAAAAAGGATCAAAATACCTAACGGTATGCGAAATGCGCGCGCAAATGTTTTCTTTTAAGCTGGTATATTTGTAGGTTTGCATGCATAATACACGTTTAGGAAACTCATTTATCAGTACCATTGTACTTTATTTGCTATTCATCTCAGAAATAAGCACACGTGTTGTACGCATGTTATATGTTTAGCATACACATTTTATCTCGACCATAAATCAAATTCAAAAGTTAAGAAAACATGTTATTGCGAGCTATAACTATCGTATTACACGCGTAGCATACTAATTTCCACAACCATCGCAGTTTTACGGTCCAGTCTTTTAGAATTTAACTATGAATATGTCACTCAGTATGCATACCGTTCACTTAAATGTTTCTGCAACAAATTCTACGTGTCCAGCAAATTCTATTTGTGTAACTGACAGGTTTAACAAACCATCAGTGATAATGCCATGCTTATTATATGCTCCCTCTTAAGGGATGTATATATTCCACACACGCAGAGCAGCTGCATAAAACAGACCGGTTGTATCGTGATTATTATTTATTTTCATTTGTTGATTTATCTATTTATGTATCTATCTATTCAACTTATTATTCATTCATAATTAATTAATCATAATCATTTATGTATTCCATATTATATTCATTTTATTTATCTATTCATTATCATTATTATCATCATTATATTGCTATTGTTATTATTATATTATCATCATTATATTATTTCATTTGTTTATATATTTAATTTTTTTTTTTTTTTTTTTTTGCTGAAAGACTGGTATAAACTAGCCTACTGGAACCATTCTGAAAATGTAGGAACATGTAACTTGGACCAAAAATTAATTCGCTAGATGTTCGTGCAGATCCGCGAAAAACAGATCGGGGTTGAAATCCGGATCCGTAATAAAGATCAGCATCAACAGTCGGATCCATGATACAAATGTGCATTAAAAACCGGATCCAACCTACAGACCTGTAATAACAGCCGTATCCATAATACAGATCTGTAGTAAAGACGTAGTAAAGCCATAATACAGATCAGTAATAAAAGCCGTATCCACAGCACAGATCAGTAGTAAAAAGCCGTATCCACAGTACAGATCTGTAGTAAAAGCCGTATCCATTATGTAGGTCTGCATTAAAAGCTGTGTCCATAAGTAGGTCATAAAAGCTGCATTAAAAGCATTAAAAGCCGGGTCCACGATACATATTTGCACTAAACACCGGGTCCTTGACTTCTCCAGCAAGTTTATGCAAAGAACTTCTGAGCGGATTTTAACTAAAGGTAGTGGAAACATGGAAAGTGACCCAGGGATCAATCCATGAAATCTGTGTAAAGATGCGGATCACAGAAAACGCCCCAGATCCGCCTGGTAAAATCTCAAACTGCTGAAACGAATTGCGAGAAACTAGATAGTGAGAATAGAGTTGTCAGAGGACGCACTCTTGAGAATTGGGCATCGGTGCACAGCTTCCATGGCGCCTTGGCTCCACGGTACAGCTCTGGAGCAAGATTACACAGAAACCTGGTGGAAGGGTTGAGTGTGACCCACAGATAAATTCTTTTTAAGTTTTTAGGGCGAATCTGCAGTACAGATGTAAATTAGTGTGGGGTGAGAGCCGACATCGGTTCGCTGTTGTTCGAGATCTGTTCTCTGCCGACTGTCCTAGTTTCTAGATGATGTAAAGGTTCTGCACTGAGAAAATCCATTGTAAAAAAAAAAAAAAAAAAAAAAAAAAAAAAAAAAAATCTATACGAATTTGCTGTGCGTGTTGTTAATGAGTATGTTGAAGTGCGCAATCAAAACAGAAACCGTTTTGTACCTTTTCCTCCCCCCTGGTTCACCCATACAGACACACTGCAAGTTCTGAAATACTATTTAACGAACACCTGTTGTCCCAGCGTTTTTTTACCGTTGGAATTCATCCCAAACAACATTTGGTATGCTTCGAAAGATAATCGGCTGTCATTCATTGATAACATCGTTACCAGAGTGTTATACACAGTACATGCTAGTTTATCGTAGTAGAGAAAAAAAACAAAAAACGACACTGTATTCAAGTTTGAGCAGCATCTAACCCCACGTTTCAACACCATAGAAAGAAGTAGCTTACTCCTGATTAAAAGGGGGGGGGGGGGGGGGGGGGGGGGGGGGAATGATGCGGTTTTTGGTGTAATATCTTAGTTTAGAGGCCCCCTTTCTGTCCCTTCTCGCTGATCTGCTCCGTCACGAAGATAAGCCATTCTTTTCACGGGAGCGCCTTGTCAATGACGTCAACACAAAGAGGGTGTGTGTGGGGGGGGGGGGGGGGGGGGGGGGGGGGGGGGGGGGGGGGGGGGGGCGGAGGGGGGAGGAAGGGAAGGGGGGGTCTCTAAGCTACAACTTTGTCCGAGTTATTGCCAGCGCAATGGAAGTTATGGATTCATTGGCTTGTCTGATTTACGCAAAAAACTCCAATACTCATTTGAAAGAGTCGGTCAAAAAAAAAAAAAAAAAAAAAAAAGGCCTAAGGCCTATTGCATTTTGTTGCCGGTCAGGGTCAAAAGGCTAGATTCAAGATTATGGGACCTGATTCTGCGCTCGTCTGGTTGTCTTTCCAGTTCTGAAGTGTGCACAACTATGGCAAACTACACAACGACTTTCTCACCGTGGGCTAACTGTGAGATCTTCACACTCTACAGAACTAAGTCGTTTATAATAGCTGACAACAGTCATAACATGTTCATCGACAGGCCATCTATGCCGAGCTTGCAGGTATGGCCACTTGTTCTGGTCACAACTCTACTTATATATATATATATATATATATATATATATATATATATATATATATACATATACATACATACATACATATATATATATATATATATATATATATATATTATATATATATATATTTGTAAGCCGAGGTGTTATACTGCAGTATATATAAAACAGCATAATCTAGTGTTTCAGAAAAAAAAGCTATGTCGTGCTCGCGTTTCGTAACATTGTTTTGTTCAACCCACTCCTGAAGTCTTCATATATGATGAAAGTTTGTAGTTTCTGTCTATATTACGTAGTAATAGACGACTGTAACTGCTTGGATCATCGATCTCACCTTTCTTAAACAATCGAAATTTGACCAAGTCTGACCATTTTTCAGCAAATATTTCTTTCGTTAAAACGTGCCTTTAAAATCTCGAACAGAGATCTATTTTTTATTTACTCGCGCTCGAGTATAAGCTTCTTGTCATACCATCAGAATCAGCAATTGCTGTATAGTTTAGTCTTGAAATTGAATAACCAGTGTGTTGTATATTACCATGATAATCAATGACACTGTAATTCTTTTGCTGTAGGATTTGTTTTTCCCCCCCCCCCCCCCCCCCCCCCACAAGAAAACCTTCCAAGTGGCAATAACGACCTTGACCAGAAAGGTTGCTTTGCCTGTGGGTTTGTCAATATTTGTGCTATATTTCCATAGATTATATCGATCCTGACTACATTAGGTAAACTACGTATCACTGGCTCCATTTATTCTCTAGCTGATGAATGAACGTCTCTGTCTTTCGTTGATTTGTACAGGATATTCTTCCTTTTTTTAATTTTTCTTTTATTGTATTGCGTCACTTTTAGTTTCAGGCCTACAGCATTCCTTGTCAAACAAATGATAGCTCTTTCACCCGCTCTTGAGTCTTATTTGTTTCTCCATGCAATCAGTCTGTTAGTTTACACAAATGATGAATCTTATCTAGAGGGGCTTTAGAATCTTCATGGATTAATTTAACGTCATCACCGAGCAAATCAACTCGACTTGTTGCAGCGTTAACAGTGCGTATGAATTCTTTATACAATGATTGAAAATGTCAGCACATTTATCTTGACATTCACATTGGTCAGTAACTTACTGATTAAGCTCTGTTTTTCTCGTCAGGCTCTTTCTCCATTTTTTTTCCATGTCCAGTGGATTGTTATCGTTGAATATCACAGGCTGATGGTCAAATTCAAGACACTGGGTTGACGCAGAAATTGCTCGACCGATTATGGAAACAAACATGCCATGAAAAGTTCTACAGTAATCATTCACACTATTTCCTGTTACGGAAACGGATGTGAAACGACCGTGGCAGTGGCTGTTATGTAACGTTTGAAAGGCAGAGATGTAACATTGGCAGTGGCTGTTACACAACGTTTGAAAGGCAGAGATATAGCATAGCGCACATCTTGGTTTCAGATCAGCTGTGTACATAAACTCCAGTTCGTAAACTGAAAGGACAAAAGCTTTTGTGGAGAATTCTGCTTAAATGTTGGAACCATTGCCTTACAGATTCCTAATGAGGCCCATATCGCTTCGTGGAGACAGTGTTCCTTATTATTTATGCCATTATCAGTCTTGCAGAAAGTGTGGTAAAAATATTTTTCAGGAGGTACATGTTCGCAGTGATAAAGGACATTTATAGAAATGGCAGATTTTTACATGTACTAGATATACTAGTATTTATTTAATTAATGTGTGCCTCAAACACGAATGGCACAGAATTCATTCTTAATATGACACATTTTTTTCAAATGATAACTAAATACGTTGACTGCGGATTTTTAACAAACAATTCTTCTGACAAATGAAATTAAAAAAAGACTTTGTACACAAAACAAAAGTTTAAAAAAATCATCTTAAAAAGCCATTCATTTATATCTCAATGCTCTCCAATATGATATTTGTTTTCTGCTCATTCTTGAACATTCACATCACGATAATAAAGTGATGTTTCAGGACTTAAATCTGCGCAGCTGCAGACGAAAACAAACATTCGAACATTAACAAAACAAAAGCAAAAAAAAAAAAAAAAAAAAAAAAAAAAAAAAAGGGGGGGGGGGGGGGGGGGGGGAAACAAACAAACAACCAAACAAACAAGCAAACAAACAAACAAAAACCCACCAAGAAAACAACGAAAACCAAGCTGCAAATATTGAACATAACATCATTATTTGTGTAACTAGAGTTCTAGCATAGCATGAATGGCAAAAAAATCATTTTAAATGAGACACATGACTGTTACTGATCGCCTTCCCTATCGGGGAAATCCAACAGGAGGTTCCCAGAATATTTTACGACTAAATACTTTTGATGGTATATTTTCAACACACGTTTTCAATTAACACACAAAATTTAAAAAAATGCCATTAACAACACAGATCCTAGCTTTCCATTCAGCCTACATTAACAATGCCAGAACATTCACATGGAGACAGTTTTCGGCAAACCAAATC
>JADBJO010003455.1:7500-10000 GCA_016801955.1 Conus betulinus | reverse complement strand
ACAGAGATCGGCCAAGTACTTTCTGAGATATTCCATGAAGAAGAAAAACCGTTACAGGCCGTTACAGCCGTTAGCATCGGCCATAAGGTAATCTAAAACATTGGGCATTATTCGTGACCCATAATGAACATACCTACAAATTTTCAGAAAGATCGGCCAAGTACTTTCTGAGATATTCCATAAAGAAGAAAAACCGTTACAGGCCGTCGCAGCCGTTAGTAACGGCTATAACGGGGTAAACTAAACATCGGCATCTTCCGTGACCCATAATGAACATTCCTGCTAATTTTCACAAAGATCGACCTAGTACCTTCGGAGATATTCCATAAAGAAGAAAAACCGTTACAGCCGTTAGTAACGGCTACAACGGTAAAACGAAAACATCGGGCATCATCCGTGACATATAATGAACATACCTACAAATTTTTCAGAAAGATCGGCCCAATAGTTTTGTCTGGAGCGAGTGGAACACATTTTGACCACGGACGGACGGACACACAACACACACACACACACACACACACACACACACACACACACACAGCATTTCTTCGTTCCCATTCTAAAATACTCCCTGTTCTATAAGAACTGGGGAGTATAAAAAAGCGAAAACATGAACAAAATGAATTTCAGCTTCGGCATCCATTTTACGTGACGGACAAAACATGTGCTTCACTACCTGCGTATCTGGAACTAGTATTTGGATCACGTCTGACTTCAACTTTGGAGAAATGGTAAAGTTTCTGTTGATGTCTACCACAACACACGACTTAAAAATGGAAAGCAGGTTGTTTCGTTTGTTTGTTTGTTTTCTGTCGACGTCCCATCCATCGTCTGTGTTCGGATTCTGTTCCCCATTTTCGCATTTGATGTCGATGAGTCTGTGCCTAAACCCATATATGAAAGAAAAATCTCCAGTGAGACAGGGAACAGTACACAGTAAACGTCAAACAAGTAGGGTAACTCTTGCTCCCATGATGAAATAATTACAGGCCCATAACTCCAACCGAATGCAGCTTACGACACCAAGCCCCCTAATGGGATATCTCCTTGCTTGTTCTGTTTGCTCTCTTTTGTCATTTCCGCTAGGCGATTTGGTATCGCAAGCAGCATTAGTTTGGAGTTACGAGCCTGTGATTATTTCATCATGGCAGCAGGAGTTACCCTACTTATTTGTGTTTTACTTTATAGGAAAGGCTGAAAAACCGCCCAGCTTCACAATTCGCTCAGAACATGATGTGTTTTATTATTTACACGCAAGACAGTGGTGTGTGTGTGTGTGTGTGTGTGTGTGTGTGTGTGTGTGTGTGTATGATTTTATTGTTTTGCTTGTAAATGTTAAATGTTTCCCTGTTGAGTTTCCTCCATGATTTTCATATCATTCAGATATTACTTATATCATTATTGGTTTCTCGTTAATTTTGTTATGTTTTTAATTGTCAGTACAACAGCATGTTAATCTGACAGTAAATGGTTTTAGTCAGTCAGTCAGTGTGTGTGTGTGTGTGTGTGTGTGTGTGCGTGCGCGCCCTATCTCTTTTGCCTCTAATAATTCAGTTTTACTTCGATAATTTTCAAAACGTGTCTGTGTTCATTCTCTTAGGTTAATCTCAACCAACATTTGGTAAATCTCACCGGCTCCGCATGTAGTACATCAAGAATACACCAAGAGTACATAAACATGTACAATTATTATCTTATCTTAAAAGTTTCTTATACATTGTCTGTAAACCTTCGCATATCAAAAGGCACGGGGGTTGTGTTTCTTTCTGCTCAAAAACACCAAAACGTAGATTATTTATGTCCTCAGAATGTCATCTTAACATCTCAGCTCCAAAATACTTCACTGAAGTCGCATCCATTTTCCACAAATCGGATGGTTTTATATTATCTTTGTGTTTAATGACAAATTTGTTATCTCACATAGTCTGCTGGCGTGTATTATCTTTGCGTTTTTAATGACAAATTTGTTATCTCACAGTCTGCTGGCGTGTATTACTTTGTGTTTAATGACAAATTTGTTATCTCACATAGTCTGCTGGCGTGTATTATCTTTGCGTTTAATGACAAATTTGTTATCTCACATAGTCTGCTGGCGTGTATTACTTTGTGTTTAATGACAAAATCGTTATCTTAAATAGTCTGCTGGCGTGTGTTATCTTTGTGTTTAATGACAAAATTGTTATCTTACATAGTGTGCTGGTGTGTATTATCTCTGTGTTTAATGACAAATGTATTATGTCACATAGTGTGCTGGCGTGTATTATCTTTGGTGTTAATGACAAATTTGTTATCTCACATAGTCTGCTGGCGTGTGTTATCTTTGTGTTTAATGACAAATTTGTTATCTTACACAGTGTGCTGGTGTGTATTATCTCTGTGTTTAATGACAAATGTATTATCTCACATAGTGTGCTGGCGGGTAATATCTTTGTGTTTAATGACAAATTTGTTATCTTACATAGTGTGCTGGCGAGTATCATCTTTGTGTTTAATGACA
>JADBJO010003454.1:177500-243764 GCA_016801955.1 Conus betulinus | reverse complement strand
TCTCATTTTTTTTAGATCCTCTTCATAGCCATGTTTGTTTAAGCATACCAAAATTCAACAGCAAGATCTGGATGAGTTATGTTGAAAACTGAAGAGAGATTTGAGTTAAGCAAGTCATGCAGAAAATCTTGGTTGTTAAAGTTTGTAAAGCAACGGTAGGTTATTGTCTTGTGTCCCGTTTTGGGGAATTTTTACTCCTTTTTTTTGGACCATGTGATACAAATTGGGTAATGATCACTACAGTTTAGAACAGGGACGCAGGCTTCTGCTACGTTAGTTTTATCTGAAATATAAATATGGTCGATAAGTGTCTTCGAGTTTGGTGTGACTCTTGTTGGAGAATCGATGAGTTGATGCAAATTAAATAGGTTGAATGCTTGTGTCCATTGGTTTTGCATTTTCAGAAGATCTATGTTAAAGTCTCCAAGTAAAATGATTTCCTTGGATTCTAGCGAGACTGCATCCATCATTGTAATAAATTTGTCGACCCAGTTTACCCTTTCAGATGGGTTCCTGTAACAGAATCCAACCAAAATGGGAGGGTTCTTTTCAGCTTAACTTCTATCCAGACACATTCTACATCTTTACTTTCTAGGTGTAGAAGTCGTTTTTGAAGGTAGGGGTTTCGCTGATGTAGATAAGAAGACCCGTCTCTTTCGGTTGTGTAGATCTTTCCGGATTGTGTTATATCCTGGAATAGTTACATCATTGTCGCTAATGCGTGCAGCTAATCTGGATTCAGAGAGTCCTAAAATATGAAAGGGTTTTCCATGATTCCAAATCAGTGTTGATATATCTGATGTCTTGTTAACTGCATGTTGGATATTAAGGTGACAGATTCGGAGTCCTTCTTTGCATGGCCATGCAGACTGGTTCTTGCTCATTTCTAGTTGTGTACTGATGTGATGATAATAAGAGACGGCGATTTTGCTCGTTGGGTGACGTTATGATGTGTATTATAAAGGAACAGAATAAAATCACATAAAAGAGCGAAAATGGGGCTGGTTTATACACCGTAACAACTTTTAGGAAAACCAGAAGGGTATGAGAAAAAAAAAAAAAAAAAAAAAAAAAAAAAAAAAAAAAAAGAAATCTTTACAGTATCTGTCCGTAACTCCTCGGCCAGATGGTATACTTATGGATACACGTTTCTGAAATGAAATATATACACTTCCTCACAAAGGAAGCAGTTTTAAAACAAAGATTACACTTAAGGGGATACAGAAAGAGGTGAAAAAAGGAAAATGAAACTTAAGACAAAATATCAAAGAACCAACAACTCAAAATGAAAACAAAAGTAAAAAAAAAAAAAAAAAAAAAAAAAAAACAAAGCCACTCACTCACAAATACACAAGTCACGTAGCCGCACTTGTAGTTACGAGTTGGCAATGCACAATTTGCCTCGCTTGCAGTAAGCAGTAGTCTTTTTTTTAATTGCAGAGTCTGCTGCTGTAGAGGCTTTGTTCAGTCTCTTTCTATAAGGCACACAGTCTTGCGCTTTTACAAAGTCTTCTGTTGTATACTTTTTTTTTTCCACAGCACACAGTCTTGCGCTTTTCCAAAGTCTTCTGTTGTTTACTTTTTTTTTCCACAACACCACTGAAGGCACTTCTTGATACGAGAGTAATATGTCGTATTAGTATGATGCAATACATATGACAGGCACACGACAGACTGCAGCAGGCCATACAAAGAAACAATCAAACAAACAAAAACACGTAAACACACACACACACACACACACACACACACACACACACACACACACACACACACACACACACAAACGCGCGCGCGCGCGCGCAGACACACATACACACGTGTGTGTGCATCCACACACATGCATGTAGAAAACTATTAATGCGCTCACAACAATTAGATATGCGCAGACACACATAGCACATGGATTATGAAATAGCTTATTGCAGTACATATCTATGTGCTATGCATTGGATATTAACATTATGCATGACATACAAATATAAGGATGCATACAGTGACATATCATTCAATTCAATGAGGACATGGGGAGAGGAGCTGGTTGGTGTTGCTGTGACAGGAACTGAGCAGTCATTGTGTTCAGCAACTGAACAGCAAATGGATGTAGCGGGCTGGGGGGTTGTGCTGACTGCAGTGGGATGTGCGTGATGGTGGGGGGTCGGAAGTGTAATGTGTGGATGGTGGTAGGAGTGTTGTGTTCGGAAGTGTAAGGTGGTCATTGTCTGGAGTTGGTGGATTGTATGGGGTATTAGAGGGTGGTAGTTGTGCTGTGCTGGGAAATTGTGTGGCCAAGCTGTGTTGTGAGGTTGCAGCTGAGATGTGTTTGGAGGTGGGGTGTGTTGGTTGCTGCTAGTGTGTGGTTTTGGACATGGAAGGGGGTGATGTGCTGTGTGGGTGGAGGGTGCAAGTCACGTTTCTGTACTCTTTATATTGATGTTTGTCATTTCTATTCACTGGGGAGAAAAAAGAATACATGTGGGTAGGGGATTGTAGAAGGGGTTGCTTTGTAGGGCGTTGATGCCGACCTAGCATATTATACACCCTGCGAGAGTTTGGATTTTTGGGAGTGTTTGCTGGGAAATCAGTTTCGTAGTCATAGCTAGGGGACTGTTAGTGGTCACAGGGGCGTGTTGTGTTGCAAGACGGTCACTTCTTGCTCTTTGTGTGGTGGTGGGCCTGACGTAGCTGGATGGTTGGGTCTTGTGGTAATTAGTGGGACAGATGTTGGAGGGCAAGGACTTTGAAGCCATATGAACTGGGATGTAGTCTGTCCTGGTACATGGCTTTCTTTGGTGCCCCAGATCTGGCGAGGAAGGAGGGGGTGTTATCTAGGTAACTGATCCTCTCTTGACGGCAGGAGAGGCGAAGATTGGCCGTGGATCGTGACGCCATGTCCTTAAGGGGTGTTGACCAAGGGGAGGAAGAATGGAGGAGGCCTGCAGTGAAGCACTGGGGAACGCTTGCCTGAGTAGGTGGATTAACTCAACCCAGTCTGCTACAGGCACTGGCCTTTCGTCACAGCTGTTGATCCCCACATGGAAAGTGACCCGTTGGGATGTGGGGTGATGGGGGCAGTGATTCAGCCACTGACACAGGATGGACTGTCAGGCCAGGCACAGACAGATTGTTCACCCTGTAGCGCTCTGTTGACATTTGCTTCTCATCTACCCCTTTTAACACAGAGTCTCCTAATAGTAGCATGTTACAATTTTCTGGGATTGTCTTTTGTCGTAGGATAGCTAGAGAGGTGGGGGATGTGGATTGGATTCTGTTTGTTGATGGCAGTGGGGATTTCTGTCATTGTGTTTGTGTGTGGTTTGTTCTTGTTGTGTAGAGATTTTGGTGATGGAACAGAAGAACCTGTGTTTTTGCTCTGTAGAACTGTCTGACAGCACACTGTATGTATTGGATGTTTCCACAGCATACTCCATCTGTGTAGATGATGTAGTTGATGTGTCACTGTGTGTCTGGATTGTTTGGTTGTCTGGTTGTTGTGTTTTGATTGATTGGTTTGAGGGCGTGCATTCGTTTCCTAATGTCAGTATTGATGATGTTGTTTTGACTGTCTTTGAATGATTGCAGTTTGCTTGTGCTGTCTTTCATCTGGCGCTGTAGATGTGTGTGTTTCATTTTGTACTTGTTTGATTTGTTGTGATAGATCTTGATTTAATGACTTTATGGAATTTTTTACCCTAATCTCCATATCACCCGTGTTCTGAGTGTTCTGTTCAACTTGCTGGGATGTGTGTTCAAGTTTATTTTTCAGTGTTTGTATGTCTTGCTGCATGTTGGAGATAGTGCGTGTGGCTGAGATAAGCTGTTTTTGAAGGTGTGTGTGATAACGGCCATGCTTGCTAGCTGAGAGAGTGTGGGGGAAAACCCGATGCTGTGAGCTGGCACTCTGGGGGTCAGTGTGTTGACAGAATGGGTAGCAGTCTGAGGGTCAGTACTGGTGGGGGAGGGTGACAACACACGCTGTTCTAGACACACACGGGGTGGGGGGGGGTCAGTGTTTTGCTGGGTGGAGGAAGGGACTGAGGAGTGAGAAATGTCAACAGGGGATGAAGGGCTGTTGATGGCCGGAGACTGGAGGGATGCAGGTGGCGATTCCATGCTGTCTGGGCGGATGAGGGAGGGAGTGTGGCATGGGACGTGTTGAGCTGACAGGCAATTGGGATTCCTGAGTTAGTGAGGGGTGAGATAGTGGGGGTGGAGGGATGGAATCACTTGATGCGGGAAAGAGCACGTTTAGAACAATCTGACAAACAAAAAATATCAAGGAGATGCAGACAATCGATTTTGAAGCATCAGGAAAAAAAAAAAAGAAAAGAAAGTAAAGCACCAACGAAGAAAAAGAAAAGCATTATAATAGCCCAGTCCCCACGGATAGGGGTGGGTGGGTATGTCATATAGATAATAATTGAGTCATTCCAGCAGAGAGAGAGAGAGAGAGAGAGAGAGAGAGAGAGAGAGAGAGGATGGAAGGGGGCAGCATTTCATTTTCGTTATACTGACATGAAAAGCCCGTACAAAATACTATTTAATTGGTATTACAATTACAATTACGATAATGCAAATACATTTTACAATTAAATAGAGATATCTCTAATAATATAAATCTGCTCTACTTTGGGTATCCCATAAGTTTGAACCACCTTTTTTCTGTGTGCATCACCTCCCTTTGCAGAAATATCCCGTTCATTCGTCTTGTGTATGAACATTTTTCAACAGAAAAAAAAAAAAATTATGGTCTTTAATCATGTTTCAGTAGTCCTATGAGACACATAGGCACAACAAAAACAGCCATGCAATAAAGTATAAATGATCATAAATAAAGAGTCCATCATAGTTTCCTGTTCCCGGGGCGGCCTAGCCGGTTGCAGACATCGTTTTTCCTGTTCCATGAACTTCCTGTCACGTGTTCTTAGTGAGGAGGACAGAGTGAAACTAGGTGGGTATAGGTAGCTGTGCCGGGAGAGACCACCTTTTTCAATCCTGTTTCATCTGGCATCCACGAAGTTTTACTTCACAATAAGGTATCTTCTGTTACTTTGTAGGCGAAACTGGACTGATTAAGGTAAGCGTGGTCAGTGAGTGATTTTTCTTACTCTGATATTTTTTTCGTGTTTGTCTCTCCAATGCGTTAGTTCAGTTATACGTGAACAATGTCGGCCGTTGATGGTTTTGGCGTTCTTCTTTGTGTGAACCGAAGTACACGAGCCTGCATTTCTGGAGAGAAGTCCTATGATTATTTTTTTTAATTTTGTGGTATACTAAGACGAATCACAACAACTTGTTTTTGGTTCTTCACTACGTATTAGAAATTTGAGAAAAGTAACAAAAGTTTACATGTACTGGTATGCTCTCTCTCTCTCTCTCTCTCTCTCTGCCTTTCACATTTAACATACTAAGAGGCTATTTTATATTCTCTCAGTCTTCTTTGTTTGGAGAATTTTGTGATCCTTTCTCGGTTACCATAAGTACTCTTGCTCACATTGTAGCCTACATCAGCATTTTCTTCGTCCCTCGACCAGTCCTTTGTGTTCATATGTGATACAGTTCAGACGGATAGCTTAAGTACAAGTTACGCCTTTGTTTTGCGTTTCATTCATTCTTTCTTTAAAGAAAAAGTTATCATTCATTACAGAGTTTTTGAGTATGAAATAGTCATGGCTGCAGATAATTATAATGTATTTGGGGTGAAATCTTTATTATCCATCAGTCATCGTCTGGGCGATCTGACGAAATGATCAATCAGTTGATCTTCCCAAATCATTTGATTTATTCATGTGCGTTCAATCATTCAATCCCTTTCACACAAATTTCATTGCTATGCGCACACTTTCTTTGGTGTGAACCTAATAATATATATTTTAATCATTAACTCTGACAGAAAAATATAAACTTTCTCTTTGATTTTTTTACAATAAATATTAATTAACAGAAAAGAGAGACATTATAGAGCTTTTAGTCAAATATTATTATAAAAGTCATTTTGCGCATCATTATTACCCTGAAAGTAGAGAATTTTTTTTTTTTAAATAGGGACATTGCAAAGAAGAAATGTTCTGTGTAAAATCTCATACATTTTGCATATCCCTCGGTTTTCGAACTAAAACCTATGGTGATCGTTCTTTTTGTTTTCATGGTCCGGTTTCTTGGAATAAACTCCCAATATCTTTGCGTAGTTCAAACTCTCTGTCTTCCATCGAGACAACCCTGTTCACCTATCAATAGCAGTTCTTTCTTCCCCTCCCTTAAGCTGCTGACACACGAGCCTTTTCGTCTGTACAGTTGACACGAAACGTTTGAACCTGTGCAGTCCGACCAGTCAGTGTCGAACTGACGGAGTGCTTCACGATAGTTTTAATTAATTTAAAACCTTTTCGCGACGCGCCGTGCGATAGTGACGGCAACTCTGTCGACCCGTTCACGACGAGCCGTGCACTGGTGACGGCAGCACTGTTGTACTGCCTGGACGTGCCGTGCCTCCGTGACGGCACAACTATAAAAAATTCCCATGCTCTCTCGTCTACCATCTAGGGGATGCAGCTGCCATAAATATTTAGAACAGGGTTCTAGCCACTGGGAGGGTAAGTTTACATGCACTAGCGATTACCTTTGTGACCTTAGAGCAGTCCGAACAAAGAGACCCATCTGGCACTGTAAGGCACGTGTGGAATTTCCTGCCTCACCAACATATCGGCAGAAGGAGAATGACATGCGGTTTTAGAACTGGTTCAGTAAAGTAGTTCAGAAAATGAGGGGTAAAGGTGTACACGTTTTTCGAAAAGAATCTGAGCTTCATTTTTATTTGCTCTGTGTATTTAATAGTTTTTTATAAGTCGTATCATCTGAAAAAAAACAGTACTGTGTGCATTGATTTCAATGCCTTAAAAAAAAAGAATTCACTTGGATTACACATATTGAATACTTCAGGCTTTCTCTGCATCTGTTCAAAGTAGGAGTGAAAGTTTTATGCCCCTTTTCTTCCTCATTTGCTATTGTCATACTAACCAAACAAACGTAAACTAGATTGTGTTCTCCTACATTTTACTTATGTTGTTTTTCCGTAACAAAAACATTGCTATTTTACCAAAAATGTATTTTAATTATATGCTCATTACAAAGTTCGCACTTTACCCTTTCCGTTGCTTGCTTTAGGTTTATATTAGGAAACATAAAATAAAAACAAAAAAGTGTGAAAATCGCACGTCTGCAACGGTTGTAAGCACGTATCCCACATGCCGCTTCAAAGGACTTTACAATTGAATACGAAGCTTTTTCTCGAATATTTACATTCTTAAAATTTTTTGAGTTGACATTCCAAAGCACATCATGGCCTTGGTACAATTCAATCAAATGTTTGGTCTCCGAATCGAACAGTCTGACCGCCTTGCTGGACGACGCCATTTTTTCCTTGTGCCATGGGTGTTGGCTGAAATGCTGAACGTTTGATTGGTTGGAGGATACTAACTGTCCGTTTTCGAATAGATCACGGTGTACCTCGAACGATCGGGTTTTAACTGGATGCCGAAGTCCGTTTGAGATGTACGTTTACTATGACAGACGCTACGTTTGGGATCGGGTTCGACATTGATTCTGCGCCTAATGAGTAATGTGTATGCGTGCGTGTGGTGTGTGTGTGTGTGTGCGCGCGCGCGCGCGCGCGTGTGTGTGTGTGTATGTGTGTGTGAATATGCACCTTTGTAAATACAAGGATCTTATTGCAACATTCATCTTCTTATTGGGTTTCATTTATGCTTTCTTTAACTTTTTTATGTATAATTTGCAGTGCTTAGGACTTATGATGTAAGATGAAGCCCCATAGATAGTCATTATTATCATGTTGAAAAGATGACAATATTTAGAAATAAAACTGTTCAGCTGATTCTGTTTCATGCACATAGGTAGTCTGCTACCGAGAGTATACTAGGATAGTATTTTCTATCGAGTAAAGTCTGAAACATAGATTTGAATGGATGGTAATAATGTAGCAGTTTTTTTATGAACAATATTGTTAACGTGTTACTGCCATAGATTGACAGAGTTAGGCACATCATCATCAAGAAAGTGCACAAATATCAATGATTTCTGTGCAGTCGATAGATTTGATTAAATGTGCAGGAAAACTGATCGATTATACTATAGGAGAGTTGTCATTTCAGCTGGTTTGAGAATTCTTCTGCAATTTTTGTGGAAATGGAGAAACTTGGATCGTTTTGTCACATGAAAAAGACATGAGCATAGTACTAGCAATACTGAATAGTGTGATCATTTGGATTTCGACACATACACATACACATATTCATAAAATATAGACTTGAACTGAGCGATTTCTTTTGTTTGACTTGAATTGTAAAACAATTCAAAGTTATCTTATTTATGAAATCGGAAATGAAATGAGGCAGGGAACAGCAAACAATAAACAGCAAACAAGTGGGGATAGTCACGCAATACAAATATATCTGCCTTTAAAAGGGATTGCGATGGTTCCCTTATGCAGCCAGTGAAGAGTTTTCATATTTTCTTAATTTCATGTTCCCAGTTTTTACATCTTCAACCTCCTGCTGCTGCCCCCCCCCCCCCCCCCCCCCCTCCTTAAGTTTCAAAGTTCTGCCAAGTCATTACTATGAAGACAATTTAGCTGTTGGCCTGCGCTTGTTTTTCCCCCACTATTAGATTGTTCGTCTTTGTATTCGTCTGACTTTGTTCAAGTTTAAAAGGCTGTGCCAGTCTTGAATAAAAGTTACTCTGTGTTAGGTTTCCTTATGGGAGCAAAAGACTACCCCACTTGTTTGCTGGATATCTTATTTATGCTATTTATGAAATTATGTTTACCTTCGATCGTTTTCCATGAACAGCATAATTTCATGTGAATCCGTTAAGCCTATATATATTTTAGAGACAGAACAAATTTTTTGTTTCTTTCGGTTTTCTGTTCACTGCCAAATATAATTTTTTGTCACCAGTAACAGAACAGGGGGGGGGGGGGGGGGGGGGGGGGGGGGGGGGGGGGGGGAGAAAAAAACGTTGTGTAAAGCTCATTTCTAAGTACAAGGTGATGCATGCAAATGGCAGGGGAAAAAGGTGAGGAAGTAAAATTGTTTATCAGTATGTAGATCAGGTCGATCATTTGTGGTCTGTCCAGACATTTGGAAGAGGTAACTATAGTTCCCTCGCTATTCTGTCCCTTCTGTTGCTGCCTCTGGGTTGCCTCACGTCCTCCTCCTTCGCTTTCGACAGGGCTGGCTTATTGACTGAACATCTGGCAGTAGAATCATCGCACTTTGTTTGCAGACTTTAACCTCTCCCGTACATCATCCAAAATTTTGCGCGCCGTACGTCGCGGGTCTGCCTGGACCCATGCTTTGAGTGAAGCAGGGTTCGTATTATCCATGAAGACCCTTTAAAATTTCAGCTAGGTCAAAAAGGCCCTTGACATCCCAAGAAATCCCCTTAAAAATCGTTTTCGGACCAAAACTGACCGTACGTAACATTTGAAGACGAAGCGGAGATTGCCGAGAACAAACGCGAACGAGGGTTCGGACATCTATTTTCGCCTCTCGAATCGTTTTTGTGTCGTCCGATTTTCAAGCAAAGGGAAGCAATTCAATAGTCGTTATCGTTTGCGTATGCGCAGTTTGACTTCCTTTAAAGAGCGTCATGCTTCCTGATCCTCGGCGAAGTCCCAATACTGTTGCGTCTGTCATCATGCCTAATGGAAATTGCGTATTTGATTCGTTGTGGTTACAGAAGGAAGAATATCAAAGCTGGATCACTGAATGCAGAGACAATAAACATGCGTTTTTCGGTAAAGTGTGCAAAAAGACGGTTGATGTTCGGGCAATGGGCGATTCGGCTGTTGCAAGTCACGGAAAGAGGAAAAAAAATACGTGGAATTGGAAAAAAAAAAAAAAAAAAAAAAGCGAGTAGGCCGGTCGTTAGTCTTACTGACTTCGTTCGGCAATGTCAAAATCATCAACATCGGGTCAGACCCTTTCCACAGTAAGAATCGTCAGCCAATCCACAATAACAGCAAGTGGGACAGATTGTTGAAAGCTGAAGTGATGTGGACGATTCATGCAATCAACACAATCATCAGTCATCTGCTGAAGACAACGCGAAACTGTTTGCAGTTTGCAGCAATGTTTCCATATTCCTCGATTGCGACGAACTATCGGTATGGGGAAACCAAAAGTAGATATCTTGCAACTGTTGGCATTGCTCCTTTTTTTCTGTCAGAACTGAAAAAGAGTGAAATCACAGACTGAATCTTCACATCAATCGTCACGTTGTCTCCATAGACTTTTAAGTGACTCGTGTGTGCGCATTTGTTAAAAAGAAAAGAAAAAAAAAAAAAAAAAAAAAATCCTACTTTCTTGTTTAAAAGACAGCATTCATACCACACCCCTCCAGAGAGAGAGAGAGAGAGAGAGAGAGAGAGAGAGAGAGAGAGAGAGAGAGATTTCGTCATTCCTAAATTAACTAAGAAACCAGTTTACCGTTGGAAATTAAGATGTATCGTCTCACTTTAACAGGCCTATACAGAAATGAAAATAAGGTGTGGTTCAGCATGATGATGATGAAAGAAAGGACGGGCCAAATGTGACATGCTTGCTCTTGGCACTGTCGAAACAAGACTCCGTGATCCAGGCGATAAGCTTGCCACTCAAAACGGGAGGCATTCGATCCTTTTACTTCTAAGGCCTACCTCTGGGCTACTTCTGATGGGCTTTGCGATGGTGATGCTTGAGAGAGAGAGAGAGAGAGAGAGAGAGAGAGAGAGAGAGAGAGAGAGAGAGAGAGAGAGAGAGAGATTAGCTTTTTTCCCCCATTGTTTTTCTGGATCTTTACTTGTGTGGCATCTTTCGGTGATTTTTGTAGTACCGATAGCCGAAGGATGTAACAGGAGCCTTGAAACCAGTCAAAACAAACGCACGCCTAACTGACGTTTCCAACAACACAAGTGTGCGCGCGCGCGCCTGTGTGTGTGTGAACTCTCTCTCTCTCTCTCTCTCTCTCTCTCTCTCTCTCTCTCTCTCTCTCTGTCAGTCTCTCTCTCTGTCAGTCTCTCTCTCTCTCTCTCTCTCTCTCTCTCTCTCTGGGCCTATTAAATACCTGGTATGATATTACCAAAATGCGAAAAATTATTATGAGTGAGCAAATTGATTCCTCTTAGCTTTTATTTGTGGGGATACCGTTTACCCACAAGACATGGTCTGCAAGTATACTCTTCGAAACCACCCTCCTTTTCACAAAGGGACTGGAATTCCTGCAGTCGTGTCAATGACATTTAGGCTTATCAGTACGCGAGTCGTGTTATTCCAGGGATGGTGTGATCTCCTGGCAACCTACTTACAGAACAAAACCTACTCCCTGTTGTACCTGTTAGAATCATCAACCGACCTAAACGATCGTCTCTAAATTTGCACACACACACACACACGCACACGCACACACGCACACACGCACACACACACACGCACGCACACACACACACACACACACACACACACACACACACACACACACACACACACACACACTGGCCTGGATGTAATCGACGTTGTGTGGCTCCATCTTGGCCACGCAACATTGCCCCATACTCTGACAACATTCACGGATCCTCTGACCCGCCGCTCTCAGGGCTTCACAGATCGCCATCCAGCAGCAGAGAATAAAGCGTTTCAGCCTTGGTGATTTGGTCTGTTGGATCAAGGCTTCTTCTTGCAGTCCGCAGAACGAGTCTCACAAGTTGAACAATAATTGATTGAGGAGAGAATAATTATGTTCGTGTTGGAATAAGTTCCTGGCATGAAGGTTTAAGAAATGTTTAATCTGCCCAACTAATACATTTTTTCGGGATATTGATTTACATAACATAAACTGTGAAGGTGTAAGACCAAGAAAGATTATCATCAGTATGTACGCCTAAAACTCGATGGCTATCCACCACTTCAGTTTTCTGATTATTGACAAAGACTGATGGAGGCTGCGTGGTTATGTTTTGTCTTCTTTGCCTTGTTATCAGCATTAGTTTTGCTTCATTAGGATTCAGTGACATGTGATTTACATTGCACCAATCACTTAAGATATCATCATTCTTCTGTAATGAAGTGAACACAGCTTCTAAGCCAGAGTTAATTGTATGGACAATGGTATCATCACAAAAGAGTTCACATGAATCCTCAATAAAAAGAGGGGGATCATTTATATAAAATAAGAACAGCAAGGGGCCTAACACAGAACCCTGGGGTACGCCATGCTTATAAGTAGTTTCTCTGATAAACTGTTGTTGACAGAAACAATTTGTTGACGGTCCTCTAGGAATGATGTGACTAGTTGGAAAGTATTTCCTGTTATACCATATGATCAAAGCTTCCTGCATAACAGCTTGTTGCCAGTTACATCAAAAGCATTTGCAAAGTCAACAAACAGTGCTTCACAACATTCATTTTCATTAATACTGACTAGCCATTGATCTACTTGGTTTGTAAGCGCTGTATGACAAGAATGATTTTTCCTGATTCCTGATTGATTTTTATGTAGTAGGTTGGAGGAGTCAAAATGGTGGCAAAGATGATTATTTATTGTTTTTCCAAAGGCTTGAACAGAACTGGCAAAATGGATATAGGTCTGTAGTTCGATGGCTCAGAATTGTCTCCAGATTTAAAAATGGGTATTACTTTTGCAACTTTGAACTGAACGAGAAAGCGACATTTGTTAATGCATAAATTGTAAACGTAGGTAAGAGTTTCACATATTAGACACCGATAGTTTCAGAATTTTTCCATCAATGCCGTCAAGTCCGCGACTTTCCGTCTGCTTTAATTGGTATAAAGCTTGGTAAACATCACTAACTGTCATAGGCGGAACTGGTGGAGCTGAAGGAATGTTCTTAGCGTTGACAAAATTCTTCAGTTTTTGTAGGTAATTTGATTCAGTATTCTTTTCTTTGACAATTTGTTCTGCAACTGTTGTAAGTGTGTTTTTGAGTTCATTGGGTGTTATGCTGGATAGTGGACTTATCTTTGACTGTGAAGTTTTATTTGTAAGTTCATTTATTGCTTTCCACGTGGACTTCGAATTATGTTTGTTGGCTAAAAGTTCACGAAAATATTTCATTTTTGCTGTTCGTTTACTTTGAGTGAATTGACTTTATTACGTTGCCTTTAAAATCCATCCGACTTCTCTTCTGCTTCAAGCAACAGATACAAGCAGCTTGTTTTTCATCGGTCATCCTCTTTGGTTGTTCACTATGTTTAACTCTACGCGTTTTGAATGGCGCATGCTTGTCATAAACAGAATTAAACGTGTATAGCCAGAACTGGAGTGTTTTCTCTGGATCAATGTAATCATAAACATATAGGGGGGGGGGGGGGGGGGGGGGGGGAGGTCAGTGGGAAAGGTCAGTGGGAAAGTTATCCTCGTGAAATTGTCCAAAAGATCTATAAGTGATATGTATGGGGCCTGTTTAAGGAATTTTGATTCCACTTCTTTTCCACGTAATGCATACTGGAAAGTGGTCGCTGCATCCATTCACAGGCACACATTTCTCAATGACGTTATATGGTTCAGAAAGATAGATGTGGTCGATTAATGTTTTGCTTGTGAGCGTTACTCGGGTGGGTATGTCTGTAATTTGAGATAAGCTGTACGAAGTAGTCCTGTCTGACCATGATGTATGGCAGTTCAATAGATCAATGTTGAGATCATCTAAAAGTATTAATTCTGTAGCATCAAGCGATGCTGCATCTATCATGTCCGTAAGTTTGTCCATTCAGTCCGCATTTTCTGACAAGTTTCGATACACAAATCCGATTTTGATGGGGTTTGTTTTTTTTCAATCTAATTACTAACCAAACTGCTTCAATGCTGAAACTTTCAAGTGCATATAATCGTTAAGCATGTAATGTTTCATGGATAAAAATTAATATGCCCGTAGATTTGGAATCGGTGGGATCTCTGCGTACAATATTGTAGCCGAAGATTAAGACAGTGACATCAGAGACAATATCTGAAAGTCTTGATTCAGTGAAGCCAAGTGTATGAAAGGGTTTGCCTTGATTATATAGTATAGTGGGTACCTCCTATAACTTATTTTGTATATGGTTTATATTTACATGTCCAATACGTAGTCCATCTTCCTGTGGCTATGATGAAGATGATTGCATCATTTGTGCAACTAAGACGAATATAGCGTGTATACACTTAAATATAAACACAAATGTGTCCATATAGTACACACACAACACAACAATCTTCAAAGCAAAATGATAATGAAATGAGAAATAAGCAATAGTCGAATTTACAAACAATTGTGAAACAACACGCGCAAAAAAGGAAAACAGTGTTCAATGGAAAAGGATAATGAGTATTGGTCTATGACTCGTATTGTCACTCAATACGGGCACGCGTGACACCCCAGTGTCAGCACATTTTCCTCTGTCTTTTTAACTATTGAGTGGCAGCGCTTCGATGACGACGCACCAGTTTTTGTTTGTCCACAACACCAAAGAACGCACTACTTGAGACAAGGGTAATAACTCGTATAATAGTATGCAATACATCTGACAGGCATCCGACAGACTGCAGCAGGCCAGACAAAGAAAAACAATCAAACAAACAAACAAATACACACACACAAATACGCGCGCGTGCGCGCGCGCACACTCACAGACACACACAAAACACACACATTCGCAGGTACGCACGCACACACACACACACACACACACACACACACACACACACACACACACACACACATGTGTGTGTGTGTGTGTGTGTGTGTGTGTGCGCGCGCGCCCCACAGACACGCATGTAGAAAACTCTTAGATATGCGCTCACACAACAATTATATATGCGCACACACACATAGCACATGGATGATGAAATGGCATATTGCAGTACATACCTATGCGATATGAAGTGGATATAAACATATGCAGAGACAGTGACGAAGTAATGATATACGAATATAAGGGATGCATACAGGTGACATATTAATGTAATTAAATTAGAACATGGGGAGAGGAGATGATTGGCGTTGCTGTTACAGGAACTGAGCTGTCATTGTGTTCAGCAACTGAACAGCAAATGGATGTAGTGGGCTAGGGGTGTGTGCTGACTGCAGTGGGATGTGAGTGATGGTGGGGGGTTGGAAGTGCGATGTGTTGGGTGGTGGCAGGAGTTTTGTGTTGGTAAGTGTTCGGTGAGCAATGTCTGGAGTTGGTGGATTGTGTGGGGTATTAGAAGTGGTAGTGTGCTGCTGTGCTGTGCTGGAAAATTGTAGCCAAGATGTGTTGTGAGGTTGCAACTGAGATGTGTTTGGAGGTGGGGTGTGTTGGTTGCTGCTAGTATGTGGTTTGGACATGGAAGGGGGTGATGTGTTATGTGGGTGGAAGGTGCGGATCACGTGTTTGTCATTTCTATTCACTGGGGAAGAAAAGGAATACATGTGGGTGGGGGATTGTAGAAGGGGTTGTTTTGTAGCGCGTTGATGCCGACCAAGTATATTATACACACTGCGAAAGTTGGGATTTTGTGGAGTGTTCGCTGGCAAATCAGTTTTATAGTCATAACTATGGAGACTGTTAGTGGTCACTGGGGCGTCTTGTGTTGCAAGACAGTTCCTCTTTTCTCCTTGTGTGGTGGGCTGATGCAGTTGGAGGGTTGGGTCTTGTGGTTATTAGTGGGACAGATGTTGGAGGCAGGACTTTGCAGTCATATGAACTGGCATGTAGTCTGTCTCGGTATATGGCTTTCTTTTGCGCCCCAGATCTGGCGAAGAAGGAGGGGGTGTTATCTAAGGAAGTGATCCCCTCTTGACGGCAGGAGAGCCGAAGATTGGCCGTGGATCGTGAGGCCATGTCCGTAAGAGGGTTTTGGCCTAGGGGAGGAAGAATGGAGGAGGCCTGTAGTGAAGCAGTGGGGAATGCTCGCCTGAGTAGATGGATTAACTTAACCCAGTCTGCTTCAGGCACTGGCATTTCGTCAAAGCTGTAGATCCCCACATGGAAAGTGACTGTTGTATGTGGGGTGACGGGGGCCATGATGACAACCATTGACACAGATGGTAGACTGTCATGCCAGGCACAGGGAGATTTTTCACCCTGAAGTGTTCTGTTGACATTTGCTTCTCATCTACCCCCTGTAACACATAGTTTCCTAATAGCAGTATTCTACAATTTTCTGGGATTGTCTTTTGTCGTAGGATAGCTAGAAGAGGTGCGTGTGTGTGTGTGTGTGTGGGTGGGGGGGGGGGGGGTATGTGGATTCTGTTTGTTGATGGCAGTGGGGATTTCTGTCATTGTGTGTGTCTGGTTTGTTCTTGTTGAGTAGAGATTTTGTTGATGGAACAGAGGAACCCGTGTTTCGTTCTGTAGAACTGTCTGACAGCACACTGTATGTGTTTGATGTTTCGACAGCATATTCAATCTGTGTAGATGATGTAGTTGATGTCGCTGTGTATCTGGACTGTTTGGTTGTCTGATTGCTCTAGGTCGACTTGATCAGCTGTTACTTCATATAGCAGAAAGCAGAAACACTGTTAGTACTAACTCGAAAGTCATTTTACATGAAAGAACTGATAAGTCTTTGCCTTAGCTGCTCTTGTTTGGCTCATGTTCAGCATAGTTTTTCTCTCCTCTCTCCTTGTTTCCAGCTTGTGGATGGTGTCGGCAGAGATCCATTCCTTGTGCTGGGTCTTCCTCTTGCCAAGGATCTCTTCACACGTGTCGAGCCAGAGCTTCTTGCAGTGTTCCCACTGTGTCTTGATGTCCATCTCACTGTCTTCTATCAGCTCTTGTAGTGGCTGGAACCTGTTGGTAATGTGGATCTGGAATGCTGCTCAAGTGTCCCTGTTTCTGAGCAGTCCAACATTGTACCTTGTCCGTGTGTTGTTGGTGAATCCCTTGAGGCGAACTCTCACTGTTGTTAAAAGAAGGTGGTGGTCTGATGACACGTCAGCACCTCTCATCACTCATACATCCCTGAACTTGTGGCTCATGCAGATGTGGTCAATCTGGTTCTCTGTGACGTGGTTCAGGGATCTCCATGTGCCTTGTGGATGCGCTGTGTGTAGGAAGATGCTTCCTCCTATCACCAGCTTGTTCAGGGCGCACAGGTCTGCAACGCGCTCACCATCTCGTTCATCTGTCCCAGTCCGTGTGTCCCCATGAAGTCCTCGTAGCCTGTGTTGTCCATTCCAATCTTGGCATTGAAAGCTCCCATCAGTATGGTTATGTCCTTTGCTCCTCTTCTGTCTATCACTGTCTGTAGTTGCTGGTAAAAGTCATCTTTCTTCTCTTCTTCCGCATCATTGGTGGGAACATAGCACTGAATGATGTTCAGCCTGATGTCATTCTTCTGTGGTAAACTTGGCTGTGATGATGCGGGAGTTGACAGGTTCCCATCTGATGAGTGCCCCCTGTGCCTCTGGTGCCAGCATCAGGGCCACCCCCTAGTCTGGGGGGGGGGGGGGTCTCCATCGTCTCTGTGTCCTGAGTACAGCAGCTGTTCTCCAGATGAAAGTCTCAGCTGAAATGACTGTAGCCAACTTGTCTCACTCATTCCTAGCACTCATATCTTGTAGTTTTTCATCTCTCTCACAGCTTGGATGGTTTTTCTGTTTCATACATCGTCCTGATGTTCCATGTGGCTACTCTCGTTGTTGTCCTGGGCGTTAGAAGGGGAGTCAGCCTTGCAGCTTCCTTTTGGCTTTCACTGCACTGCGTGATAAGTCTCTGGGATGGAGATCCTTCCTTGCCCAGGTGAATGTTTTGGTTCATTGTCGTCGATGCTTCTGTAACTGGTCTTTTTACAGGTAGGGTTGTTAGCCCCTATGTAAACCTCTTTATCCTCCAGGTGAGGTGGCCCTGCATAAGTCGCCTCTCCTTAGGACATGCATGGCAGGGCAGTGGGTCTATCTATGCCTAATCCGCAGGGCGAAAGATATCCATATACATTATGAAATGCTCTAGTCTGGATTAATGTCAAGGTGATGATGCAAACCTGGATAAGAGGCTACCTGTTCAGGGATGTTCCATCTGATGTGATCTTTGTGTTTCTGAGGAGTTTTAAATTTTTCATCTGATGTAAGTGTTCACAGAAGAAGATTTTCTAACGATGTTTCCCGTGTGTGCTTTTGTAAGGTGTATCTTAAAGAGTTGTTTGAAATGCCTTTTTTTCAATGACTTGTGATTTGACCTCAACGCAGTGACAGCCCTGATATGGCCCTTTGTGGTCGGCTGGGCTATAAGCAGCATTTCTTTACATTACCTCAGGTACACACTCCTTTCCCCTCCCCAACTCTGTTTTGAAGTTCTAAATAAAAAGCACCATCAAACATTCAAAACAAAACAAAACACCCTGAAACACATACACCTCAGCAGAGTCCTCTAGTTCAAGTCATGGTGCACGTGTAACCTGAAGACTCCGTGTTTGAACCAACCATTTCTTCTGCTGGCTTTGTTGACAATTCTGCTTTGTGTTCCATTGCCCCTTCAATCTCCTTCTGTTGCAGGGTTTGGGTTGGTCGAGACTTGCAACTGTGGGGCAGATGCCTCTGAAGAAAATGGAGTGCCGGTTTCTTCCAGATCATCTAGGTCCTCAAGATTAGCCCTGCTGGGTCAGTCCTTCACAATGGCCTGGATGTGATCCTTGTTGTGTTGTTCCACCCTAGCCACGCAACATTGCCTCATACTCAACTCTGACAGCATTCACAGATCCTGTGACCCGCCACTCTCAGGGCTTCACGGATTGCCATCCAGCGGCAGAATAAAGCATTTCAGCCTTGGTCTCTGTTGGATCAAGGCTTCGTCTTCTTGCCAGTCCACAGAACGAGTCACACACACACACACACACACACACACACACACACACACACACACACACACACACACACACACACACGCAAAAGACTAATTCATTCTTTCACTCTCGGGCTGATCTTGTTGCTGATGGTGTTGAGTTTTGACTGAAACCATCTTTTCTGCTTCTGCTGAGGACAAATTCTGTATAGGACGAGAGTTGATAGTGTTCTACTTTTAAAAAGAATTCTTTCTTTTTGTATTAAAAAGAAATCCATATTGAGAGTGACTTCAACGAGGTGATAGCCCTGACAAAGCCCTTTGAGGTTAATTGGGCAATAGGCAACATCCTATCTCTCTGCAAGTGACAGATTTATTCTGCCTCCTGCGTATGGCCAGGCTATACACAACATGAACTGAATTGGAAAACTATTGAGTCGTCCACAGTTCACAATATCCAGTTCCATCCGTTCAGTCCTATCAACATAGTCGCACAACGTCTGTTCATTATGCATTAGTTCTTCCAAGTCTTGTGCTCCCTTCTTGCCAAAGTTTGGCTTCTTCAACATATTGTATTAAATTTCATACAATGAATTTATGATACGGCCACTGCTTTTGCATTTTCTGGAGGATGTTCATTTGTGCCATTTTTTCTTTTCTTTCTTACTTGGTATGTATGCTTAGGTCCGCTACTGATGAGATTGATGAAAGGCTTGTATGCAGTCCACAATGTGTGCTGCCCCCTGCCTTGGTCGCCAACCAGTCTCCAAATGGCAGTCAGATCAGGCAAATCCATTGCCTGGCAGTTGCCACAGCTCTTAGTTGTCCACAGCTTGTTATCCAGCATCAAAACACAGTATTTCTGTACTGTCTGAATCAACTTGCTTAATGTGGTGCACACTACTCACGCAACCTTAGTTTGTTCTGGAGTTTACTGAACCCATCGTTTTCTGCTTTGGCTGAGGACAAGCTTTGTATTAGACGAGAATTGACAGCTTTCTTCTTTAAAAAAAATCCTTTTTTTTCAGTATTAAAAAAAATCTATATTAAGAATTGACTTCAACGAGGTGACAGCCATGATATGACGAGGCCCTTTGAGGTTGATTGGACAACAGGCAACATTATATCTCTGTTTACAAGTATCAGCCTCGTTCTACCTCTGCAGTTGGGGTAGGCTGTGCACAACATGAACTGTGTGGCAACACTTTGACCTGTCAACATTTCATAATATTCGATATTGTCTGCTCATTCTTATCAACAGAGCCTCACAACGTCTGTTCCTTATGCAGTAGTTTAAGTACTGTATTCCCTGTTTTTAGAAAGTGCACCTGAACGAGTAGCGTGATTGTTTTTCTTTTTTTTTTTTTATGACTTATGAGTTCACTTGAATGAGGTGACAGCCCTGATATGGCCCTTTGCGGTCAGGTGGGGGATAAAAAACAACATTACTTACTTATCTGTATTCCCTTTCTTGCCAAACTTTGGCTTCTTCAAAATAATTGTATTGAATTCTGTGCAATGAATTCATGATACTGCTGCCACTGTTGTAGTTTCTGGAGGATATCGCAATTTGTGCCATTGTTTCTTTTCTTTATTCTTTGGTATGTACGCGCATGCAAATACACACACACACACACACACACACACACACACACACACACACACACACACACACACATACACACGCGCTCGCGCGCACGCGCACACACGCACGCACACACAGAAATACACAACAACAAAGAACATTCACACACAAACGTGCGCATACGCGCTTGCACGTACACACACACACACAACACACACACACACACACACACACACGCACGCACACACACACACGCACACACACACACACACACACACACACACACATACATGCACCTATACATGGACACATGTCAAGATTAACTGAATCTTTTACCCTTTGGGTTCATGCTGTTGGTTCCCATGTCAGCAGTACTTTCTGCATGGTTTCATCCTGTTGGCTCAATTTGGCAGCTGTGGAATAGGCAATGCCTGGATAGTGTAAAGCTTGTGAACTCTGTCTCCTTGACGAGAGTTGCTGGACTGATAAACCCTGTTCAGCAGGTCACCACACTGGCTTGGCACTGGTGCTGCACGCTCTACTGGAGTTCCATGGCTCGATTCCATTCACTATCATTGCAAAAAGTCTATCCTATCCAGTTTACACAAGTGTCAAGTTTGATATAAAGTGTGGACAAGAGAGTTATGCAGACCGTTCCTTCGTTTTCCATCCATCAAAGTGAGGAGACTGCTATCCCAGATTGCAATCACATTAACAAGCTAAGCACAGTATAGTTCTTAACCAGAGGCACAGCCTTAATCCACATGACCAGTGAGCTGTCTCCCCACCATAGAATTCTGTGTTGTGAATTCATGATGCTGCTGTACCCTTTATGGAGCGAGTCAAGTTTTGTACAGAAGGCTTCTTCCATTTTTGTTTTTCTTTGCTCCTTGGTTACATTACAACGTGTCACTACCGTTACATTCTTTCATTAGTGACACTGTCACTCCAATTCGTTACATTCTTTCATTAGTGACATTGTCACTCCAATTTTCTGCTGCTGTCAGTTTAAAGCCAATGACAGTGACTATTCTTTCCATACACTCTGAGTTTGTGAAGCGAAGTTTTCCGTATTCCACAATTTGTAAACTAAATGTGAAAAATGAAATACCTCCATCTTTACAGCAAAGGTTCCATCCCTTCAGATACGCAGCAGCTGTGCTGGTGGCATGCCATGTTAAAGCATGTTCTGTCTGTTCTCCCTCCCTTATTCAGGATCCTATGTCTGGAAGGGCATGTCCATGGTCCTCTGCTTTGACCTTTTCTTTTGGTTCTACGTTTTTGAAGTGTTCCTGTTATGGAAAGGGGCATCTATTGTGTTGCTAAATTCACATCCTCTGTTTTTTTTTTCTTTTTGCCTAAAATAAAAGACTACAGTTCACTGTTAGTGAGATTTTGGTAGTGTTGCCTTCAGTCCCATGACAAAGGTGTCCACAACACACTGTCAGTGACTTGACTTCAAGGAGGTGAAAGCCCTGATATGGCCTTTTGCAGTTGACTGGGCTATAAGCGACATGATATATAAGAACAAAAACAGAACAGCAGCACTGTCACAGCAATATGTTTGTGATGCCAGCATAAAGCGACAATTATCTTCATACGATGACGAGAAAATCTACTGTTAAGAAACACAATCTATGTTCCAAGTAAAGAAACACAATCTATGTTCAAATGTCCAAATGTTGTCAGTTGAGTTTTCACAAATTTTCAGGGTCCATTAGTAGACCCTCTGATCTTTCCTCTTGTAAATTTTTTTTTCATGTTTTCAGCTTGTTTTTTTTTTTTTCTTTCTTTTATTGCATAAACGTGCTTCACTTACTCCTATTACGTAAATTTGTCAAAAACCAGGAAGTAAGGATTGAGTGGGATGGGAGTAGATAACGCCAGACACTCCTACCAGTTAGAAGTAAATCTCTCCTTCCCTTTTCGTGCCACTTTCTATAGAATGGCCCCAGTTTGAAGAGTGGTTAAAATCTTGTTGCTATTGTGCGCAATGGCCTCAGGTGGAAGAGTGTGATGAAAACCTAATTTTAAACCACACAATTTTTCAGTCTAAGAAGATGCTACCATCTTGCTATCAATGAATTGAATGCTTAAGTGCTAAAGTACTGTGTTAAAGATATCCATCATTCATTCATCATTATGCCCATGCTCCCGGTGGAGCATAGGCCATCGACAACCCTTTGCCATCACTTTCTGTTCTGGGCTGTTCTGGTCATTCTAGTCCTGTTGGTCCCTTGTTGCTTCATCTCTGCCTCAGTGTCTCGCTTCCAGCTGTTGCCAGGTCAGCTTCTCTTCCTCTTTCCCTGCGGGTTCCATGTCAGGGTTTGGCATGTGGTGCTGGACACTGGCTTCCTGAGGATGTGTCTGATCCAGCCCCACTTCCTTAACAGTATCATACTATCTGTTTGGCCACTGGTTCTTGTCCTGTACGCTCCCACAGCACTTCGTTTTGGATCTTCTCCTGCGATCGGGTTTTGTAGATGCGCCGCAGACAGGTGTTAAAGAATGCCTGAATCTTCTGCTGCCTGGATCATTACTATCTACTTCCATATCTTGCATCTGTAAACAGGGGCAGGATTTTTCCTCGGATCTGCGGATTTCTGCCGTAGATCCTTCTTGTTCATTCCGCGTAACAGCATGTCAGTTTCGCGGGATTCATGTCTTCAAAACACATCGGGTGTCATTTATCCACAAACTATTCGAAATTCTTAAATGGCTTGGATTCACAGTTAACCTGGTAACTTTTTCTTTCCAGTTTTGCGATCTTGAAAATGGCGACACGTCGAAGAAACGACGTTTCACGCGCAGAAAATGTTTTTCTGCGACAGTTCTTTGAAGAACAAGTGGAAGTGGGACTGGTTGGAGAGTAAGGTGGATGATGATGAAGTGATAGGCCAGTTCATACCAAACGTAATGCCTGTGGCCTTGCTTACTGCAGTCTTTGCCAAATGCAAATAAATTCCAGTTCACATGAAAAAAGTTGCTTTGGTGGATCACGTTAAAAAGTTAACAAAATTAATGCATAATGTCCAGCTCCACATTTGGGAGCTGGACATCTTGCATTAATTTTGTGTGCCATTAGGTTGAAAAGGAACTCCTCATCTACGCTTGGTCCAAGTTAGGAAAGACAGTAAGTATAGTTGATTTTTATAGCTTTTTCGTGTTAAAAAGGAAAAAGGGTTAGTTTTTTTTCATTAAAAATTTATTCATTTCAGTCTCAAAATGCACCAGATTGCACAGAATGGAATGTAGCAACCCAAAACTTTATGTGTGTGTGGGTGGGGGGGGGGGGGGGGGGGGGGGGGGGGGCATGCCCCCCACCCCCCTAGCCCTAGCCTTTTCTCTTTTTTCCTTGATGGAGAGTCCCACCCCTGAAACTGAGAAAGACTGCGACCCCAGATTGCTATCACATTAACAAGCAAAGCACAGTATAGTTCTTAACCAGAGGCACAGCCTCAATCCATATGAACAGTGTGCCGTCTCAACCATAGAATTCTGTGCCATGAATTCATGATGCTGCTGTACCCTTTTATGGAGTGGGTCGAGTTTCGTACACAAGGTTTTCTCCATTTTCGTTTCTCTTTGTTCTTTGGCTACATGCAAACGTGTCATTATCGTTACATTCTTCCATTAGTGACTCTGTCACTCCAATTTTCTGCCACTGTCAGTTTAGAGCCAGTGACAGTGACAATTCGTTCCATACACTGACTTTATGAAGCGAAGTTTTCCCATTCCACAGTTTGTAATTCAAATGTGAAAAATGATATACCTCCATCTTTACAGCAAAAAGTTCCATTCCTTCAGATACGCAGCAGCTGTGCTGGTGGCATGCCATGTAAAAGTATGTTCTGTCTGTTCTCCCTCCCTTATTCAGGATCCTATGTCTGGAATGGGCATGTCCATGGTCCTCTGCTTTGACCTTTTCTTTTGGTTCTACGTTTTTGAAGTGTTCCTGTTGTGGAAAGGGCATCTATTGCGTTGCTTAATTCACATCCTCTGTTTTTTTTTTTTCTTTTTGCCTAAAATAAAAGACTACAGTTCACTGTCAGTGAGATTTTGGTAGTGTTGCCTTCAGTCCCACGACAAAGGTGTCCACAACACACTGTCAGTGACTTGACTTCAACGAGGTGAAAGCCCTGATATGGCCTTTTGCAGTTGACTGGGCTATAAGCGACATGATATATATAGAACAAAAAAACAGAACAGCACTGTCACAGCAATATGTTTGTGACGCCAGCATAAAGCGACAATTATCTTCATACGATGACGAGAAAATCTACTGTTAAGAAACACAATCTATGTTCCAAGTAAAGAAACACAATCTATGTTCAAATGTCCAAATGTTGTCAGTTGAGTTTTCACACATTTTTCAGGGTCCATTAGTAGACCCTCTGATCTTTCCTCTTGTAAATCTTTTCTTGTTCATGTTTTCAGCTTGTTCCTTTTTTTTTCTTTCTTTTTATTGCATGAACGTGCTTCACTTACTCCTATTACGTAAATTTGTCAAAAACCAGGAAGTAAGGATTGAGTGGATGGGAGTAGATAACGCCAGACAGTCCTACCAGTTAGAAGTAAATCTCTCCTTCCCTTTTCGTGCCACCTTCTATAGAATGGCCCCAGGTTGAAAAGGTTAAAAATCTTGTTGCTATTGTGCGCAATGGCCTCAGGTGGAAGAGTGATGAAAACCTAATTTTAAACCACACAATTTTTCAGTCTAAGAAGATGCTACCATCTTGCTATCAATGAATTGAATGCTTAAGTGCTAAAGTACTGTGTTAAAGATATCCATCATTCATTCATCATATGCCCATGCTCCCGGTGGAGCATAGGCTATCGACAACCCTTTGCCATCACTTTCTGTTCTGGGCTGTTCTGGTCATTCTAGTCCTGTTGGTCCCTTGTTGCTTCATCTCTGCCTCAGTGTCTCGCTTCCAGCTGTTGCCAGGTCAGCTTCTCTTCCTCTTTCCCTGCGGGTTCCATGTCAGGGTTTGGCATGTGGTGCTGGACACTGGCTTCCTGAGGATGTGTCTGATCCAGCCCCACTTCCTTAACAGTATCATACTATCTGTTTGGCCACTGGTTCTTGTCCTGTACGCTCCCACAGCAGCACTTCGTTTTGAATCTTCTCCTGCTATCGGGTTTTGTAGATGCGCCGCAGACAGGTGTTAAAGAATGCCTGAATCTTCTGCTGCCTGGATCATCACTATCTACTTCCATATCTTGCATCTGTAAACAGGGGCAGGATTTTTCCTCGGATCTGCGGATTTCTGCCGTAGATCCTTGTTCATTCCGCGTAACAGCATGTCAGTTTCGCGGGATTCATGTCTTCAAAAACATCGGGTGTCATTTATCCACAAACTATTCGAAATTCTTAAATGGCTTGGATTCGCAGTTAACCTGGTAACTTTTTCTTTCCAGTTTTGCGATCTTGAAAATGGCGACACGTCGAAGAAACGACGTTTCACGCGCAGAAAATGTTTCCTGCGACAGTTCTTTGAAGAACAAGTGGAAGTGGGACTGGTTGGAGAGTAAGGTGGATGATGATGAAGTGATAGGCCAGTTCATACCAACGTAATGCCTGTGGCCTTGCTTACTGCAGTCTTTGCCAAATGCAAATAAATTCCAGTTCACATGGAAAACTTGCTTTGGGTGGATCACGTTAAAATGTTAACAAAATTAATGCATAATGTCCAGCTCCACATTTGGGAGCTGGACATCTTGCATTAATTTTGTGTACCATTAGGTTGAAAAGGAACTCCTCATATACGCTTGAGGAAAGACAGTAAGTATAGTTGATTTTTTTATAGCTTTTTCATGTTAAAAATAAAAAGGGTTAGTTTTTTTTCATTAAAATTTGTTAATTTCAGTCTCAAAATGCACCAGATTGCACAGAATGGAATGTAGCAACCCAAAACTTTATGTGGGGGGGGGGGGGGGGGGGGGGGGGGGGGGGGGGGGCATGCCCCTCCACCCCCCTAGCCTGTTTCCTCTGCTTTGACCTTTTCTTTTGGTTCTACGTTTATGAAGTGTTCCTGTTGTGGAAGGGGCATCTATTGCGTTGCTTAATTCACATCCTGTTTTTTTTTTTTTTTTTTTGTTGCCTAAAATAAAAGACTACGGTTCACTGTCAGTGAGATTTTGGTAGTGTTGCCTTCAGTCCCACGACAAAGGTGTCCACAACACACTGTCAGTGACTTGACTTCAACGAGGTGAAAGCCCTGATATGGCCTTTGCAGTTGACTGGGCTATAAGCGACATGATATATATAGAACAAAACAGAAACAGCACTGTCACAGCAATATGTTTGTGACGCCCAGCATAAAGCGACAATTATCTTCATACGATGACGAGAAAATCTACTGTTAAGAAACACAATCTATGTTCCAAGTAAAGAAACACACATCTATGTTCAAATGTCCAAATGTTGTCAGTTGAGTTTTCACACATTTTTAGGGTCCATTAGTAGACCCTCTGATCTTTCCTCTTGTAAATCTTTTCTTGTTCATGTTTTCAGCTTGTTCCTTTTCTTTCTTTCTTTTATTGCATGAACGTGCTTCACTTACTCCTATTACGTAATTTGTCAAAAACCAGGAAGTAAGGATTGAGTGGGATGTGAGTAGATAACGCCAGACACTCCTACCAGTTAGAAGTAAATCTCTCCTTCCCTTTTCGTGCCACTTTCTATAGAATGGCCCCAGGTTGAAAAGTGGTTAAAATCTTGTTGCTATTGTGCGCAATGGCCTCAGGTGGAAGAGTGATGAAAACCTAATTTTAAACCACACAATTTTTCAGTCTAAGAAGATGCTACCATCTTGCTATCAATGAATTGAATGCTTAAGTGCTAAAGTACTGTGTTAAAGATATCCATCATTCATTCATCATTATGCCCATGCTCCCGGTGGAGCATAGGCTATCGACAACCCTTTGCCATCACTTTCTGTTCTGGGCTGTTCTGGTCATTCTAGTCCTGTTGGTCCCCTTGTTGCTTCATCTCTGCCTCAGTGTCTCGCTTCCAGCTGTTGCCAGGTCAGCTTCTCTTCCTCTTTCCCTGCGGGTTCCATGTCAGGGTTTGGCATGTGGTGCTGGACACTGGCTTCCTGAGGATGTGTCTGATCCAGCCCCACTTCCTTAACAGATATCATACTATCTGTTTGGCCACTGGTTCTTGTCCTGTACGCTCCCACAGCACTTCGTTTTGAATCTTCTCCTGCTATCTGTTTTTGTAGATGCCAGACAGGTGTTTGCCTGAATCTTCTGCTGCCTGGATCATTACTATCTACTTCCATCTTGCATCTGTAAACAGGGGCAGGATTTTTCCTCAGATCTGCGGATTTCTGCGTTTTGCACTTCGTTTTGAATCTCCTGCTTTTTGTAGATGCGCTGCAGACAGGTGTTAAAGAATGCCTGAATCTTCTGCTGCCTGGATCATTACTATCTACTTCCATATCTTGCATCTGTAAACAGGGGCAGGATTTTTCCTCGGATCTGCGGATTTCTGCCGTAGATCCTTGTTCATTCCGCGTAACAGCATGTCAGTTTCGCGGGATCATGTCTTCAAAAACATCGGGTGTCATTTATCCACAAACTATTCGAAATTCTTAAATGGCTTGGATTCGCAGTTAACCTGGTAACTTTTTCTTCCAGTTTTGCGATCTTGAAAATGGCGACACGTCGAAGAACGACGTTTTCACACGCAGAAAATGTTTCCTGCGACAGTTCTTTGAAGAACAAGTGGAAGTGGGACTGGTTGGAGAGTAAGGTGGATGATGATGAAGTGATAGGCCAGTTCATACCAAACGTAATGCCTGTGGCCTTGCTTACTGCAGTCTTTGCCAAATGCAAATAAATTCCAGTTCACATGGAAAACTTGCTTTGGTGGATCACGTTAAAAATGTTTACAAAATTAATGCATAATGTCCAGCTCCACATTTGGGAGCTGGACGTCTTGCATTAATTTTGCGTGCCATTAGGTTGAAAAGGAACTCCTCATATACGCTTGGTCCAAGTTAGAAAAGACAGTAAGTATAGTTGATTTTTATATAGCTTTTTCATGTTGAAAGAAAAAGGGTTAGTTTTTTTTCATTAAAATTTGTTTCATTTCAGTCTCAAAATGCACCAGATTGCACAGATGGAATGTAGCAAACCAAAACTTATGGGGGGGGGGGGGGGGGGGGGGGGGGGGGGGGGCATGCCCCCCCCCCCCCTAGCCTGTTTCCTCTTTTTTCCTTGATGGAGAGTCCCACCCCTGAAACTGAGAAGACTGCGACCCCAGATTGCTATCACATTAACAAGCAAAGCACAGTATAGTTCTTAACCAGAGGCACAGCCTCAATCCATATGAACAGTGTGCCATCTCCAACCATAGAATTCTGTGCCATGAATTCATAATGCTGCTGTACCCTTTTATGGAGTGGGTCGAGTTTCGTACACAAGGTTTTCTCCCATTTTCGATTTCTTTGTTCTTTGGCTACATTGCAACGTTGTCATTATCGTTACATTCTTCCATTAGTGACTCTGTCACTCCAATTTTCTGCCACTGTCAGTTTAGAGCCAGTGACGGTGACAATTCGTTCCATACACTGACTTTATGAAGCGAAGTTTTCCCATTCCACACAGTTTGTAATTCAAATGTGAAAAATGATATACCTCCATCTTTACAGCAAAGGTTCCATTCCTTCAGATACGCAGCAACTGTGCTGGTGGCATGCCATGTTAAAGTATGTTCTGTCTGTTCTCCCTCCCTTATTCAGGATCCTATATCTGGAATGGGCATGTCCATGGTCCTCTGCTTTGACCTTTTCTTTTGGTTCTACGTTTTTGAAGTGTTCCTGTTGTGGAAAGGGGGCATCTATTGCGTTGCTTAATTCACATCCTCTGTTTTTTTTTTTTATTTTTATTTTTAAATTCCTTTTGCCCAGAATAAAAGACTACGGTTCACTGTCAGTGAGATTTTGGTACTGTTGCCTTCAGTCCCACGACAAAGGTTCCACAACACACTGTCAGTGACTTGACTTCAATGAGGTGAAAGCCCTGATATGGCCTTTTGCAGTTGACTGGGCTATAGCGACATGATATATTATATATAGAACAAAAACAGAACAGCACTGTCACAAGAAAATGTTTGTGATGCCAGCATAAAGCAACAATTATCTTCATACGATGACAGAAAATCTGCTGTTAAGAAACACAATGTATGTTCCAAGTAAAGAAACACAATCTATGTTCAAATGTCCAAATGTTGAGTTTTCACAAATTTTCAGGGTCCATTAGTAGACCCTCTGATCTTTCCTCTTTAAATCTTTTCTTTTTCATGCTTTCAGCTTTTTTTTTTTTTTCTTTCTTTTTTTTTATTTTATGAACGTGCTTCACTTACTCCTATAAGGTCAATTTATCAAAAACCAGGAAGTAAGGATTGAGTGGGATGTGAGTAGATAACGCCAGACACTCCTACCAGTTAGAAGTAAATCTCTCCTTCCCTTTTCGTGCCACTTTCTATAGAATGGCCCCAGGTTGAAGAGTGGTTAAAATCTTGTTGCTATTGTGCGCAATGGCCTCAGGTGGAAGAGTGATGAAAACCTAATTTTAAACCACACAATTTTTCAGTCCAAGAAGATGCTACCATCTTGCTATCAATGAATTGAATGCTTAAGTGCTAAAGTACTGTGTTAAAGATATCCATCATTCATTCATCATTATGTCCATGCTCCCGGTGGAGCATAGGCCATCGACAACCCTTCGCCATCACTTTCTGTTCTGGGCTGTTCTGGTCATTCTAGTCCTGTTGGTCCCTTGTTGCTTCATCTCTGCTTCAGTGTCTCGCTTCCAGCTGTTGCGCCATTTCATGGAAAAGGGCCGTAACTGTTCCCATTCTGAAGCCAGGGAAGAATCATTCAAACCCAACCAACTATCATCCAATAGCCTTAACGAGCTGTGTTTGTAAGGTGATGGAAAAAATGGTGAATGGTAGGCTCATGTGGAAATTATAAACTGATGGGCTTTTTTAGCCATGGAACAGTGTGGTTTTAGAAAGCATCACTCTACCATGGACCATTTAATCAGATTGGAAACCACCATTCGAAACTCTTTTTTTTAGAGAAAAAGCATGTTGTTGCCATTTTTTTTTCGACATAGAAAAGGCCTATGACACAACGTGGAAGTATGGAATCCTGTCAGACCTCCATTGGATGGGTTTCCGTGGCAATCTCCCAGTGTTCATACAACAGTTTCTGGCAGATATAGATCCTTCCAGGTCCATGTGGGGACAACATTATCAGAAATTCATAAGCAGGAAATGGGTGTTCCACAGGGCAGTATCCTTTCTCCAGCCCTGTTTAGTATAAAAATAAACGAAATTGTCAATTTTGTCAAACAAGGTTCAGACTGCTCTCTTTTTGTTGATGATTTCGCCCTTATGCATGCATCTGGAAAATCATTGCTGGGTGTACAGCGCCAACTCCAGTTGTGTGTTTATAAAATCCAACAGTGGGCAGTCGAAAATGGGTTCAAGTTTTCATCAGTTAAAACAGAGTGCATCCACTTTACAATTTCAGACAACTTTTTCTACCACCAGAAATTTTCATAGATAAGGCTCAAATTCCTGCTGTCACAGAAGCCAATTTTTGGGTGTTACCTTTGACCAAAAGTTAAATTTTAAAGCCCATATTCAGAAGTTGAAAACATCGTGCCTCAAAGCCATGAATATCCTCCATGTAGTGGCTCATATGGATTGGGGTGCAGACAAACGCACACTTCTCTCCATCTTTACAGGGCGTTAGTTCGATCCAAGTTGGACTACGGCAGCATCATTTACGGCGCCGCTAGAGCCTCGTATCTAAAAGTCCTAGACCCAGTTCACCATCAGGGTCTTCGTCTCTGTCTTGGAGCATTCCGCACCACCCCTGTGTACAGCCTGTACGCAGAGGCAGGTGAGCCCTCACTGTCCAACCGCAGGCTGAAACTGTCTTTGAACTATTATATCAGACTGCTCTCGGAACCGGAGAACCCTGCCTATGACTGTGTCTTTGACCCTCAGTTCCAAAGCAAATTCGAAAAGAACCCTAACTGTATTCCGCCATTTGGTCTTCGTATGCAGCCTCACGCGCGGAATGCAGGTCTAGACCTAGGAGTTGTGTCCGATTTTTCTAAGTTTCCAGATCAACCTCCGTGGACCTTTTTCACACCAGAGATCCGTTTTGATCTTGCAGCTTTTCGCAAACAATGTACCAGCTCTCTGGCATACAAGGCGTTGTATGCTGACCTTTGTTCAGAATTCCCATCCTATCAGAAAATTTTCACTGACGGTTCCAAGTCTGAAGATGGAGTGGCCTGTGCAGCTATTGCCCTGGTGCTCCTTCTCAAATACGGTTGGAACATATTCATTCAGACGCTTCTGCTTACTCTGCTGAACTTACAGCTCTGGTTCTGGCACTGAGGATAATCTCACAGTCTACGAAGAAGAGGGACTTTCTGGTCTGGTTCTGTCGGATTCACTGTCAGCTTTGGAGGCCATAGCTGGCCGAAACTTCAGCATCTCGAACTCTTACACTTTTTTTAACTTTTGACCAAGTTGAAAGTGGAGGGTTACAATATTATTCTGGCTTGGGTTCCCGGTCATGTTGGCATTGGAGGGAACGAAATGGTTGATCGTTTGGCCAAGAATGCCACAAGAGAGAATCTGTCAAACACACCTATCCCCTGCTCAGATCTGAAACCCAAAATTAACGATTATGTCAGAGACCTCTGGCAGGAGGATTGGAATACACAGACGGATAACAAACTCTTTCAGATCCGTCCAAACCTAAAGGAGTTCCTCCCATCTTCGTCTGGTGGTCGTAAAGAAAAACAGTTCTGTGCCGGCTGCACACTGGCCATTCGTATTTTACCCATTCGTACCTTTTAAAGGGTGAAGAAGCTCCATGGTGCATTCCATGTCATGTTCCACTCACAATGAAACATATTCTTTTAGAGTGTTGGGACTTGCATGATGTGAGACACAAACATTTTACAGCAGATTCCATGAAAACCTTGTTCAGAGACGTTCCACTGGACACGATCTTTGAGTTCTTGAAAGAGATTAACATTTTTCATCGGATCTGAGATTTTACAGTGGAAAGATTTTTAACAACTTTTGGATGTGTTTTTGGACGTATTTTAAAATTGTGTGAATGACTGCCTTGTGAGTTGTTTTTTTACGTGGTGATGGCCCTGGTGTGGCCCTTTGCGGTCGGCTGGGCTGTGGGCAACATTGTCTTATCTCTTATTTCAACGTGTTGGTTTTTAATCCTAGGATAGGTTCTTTTAATCTGTTTTTAATGGGTTGGGAGAGGTTTTGCTTTTAATCTTTTTTTAACATATATACGTGGTAGTTTGGAACGTGGTGACAGTCCTGAGATAACCTCTGCTGTTGACGGGACTATAATTTTAATCTTAATCTTAATCTTGGCCTCGTGGGACGGAATTCTTTCAGTCTTGACCTGCTGGATGTTTTTCTCAACTTTCCATTTGGGGCAGTCCTGCGATCGCGAGGAAGAGGGGTTGGCTGCCACCACAGTTGGTACAAAGGGCTGGTCCTGGAAAGGCCTTCATGGACTGCTTTGCAACACCAACCACAGATCTCCCCCAAGCACCTGTCACGAACATGGCCAAATTGTTGACAGCGGAAACACCTCACAGAGAAGGAATGTAGGAGACAACTGTTACAAGGTAGCCTACTTTGATAGTCTTTGGAAGACAAGGTGAACAAAATGTTAGGAAGAGCATATTTGTGGGCACTATCTACAATACTTTCCAAATTGTTACCCTGTGGGCATCAGATACCCCTTGAGGCTCCAACACTCTCTTCATTTCTGCCTCTGATACTCTTTTCAGATCAAGACATCTTATTACATCTTTTTGAGGAGTTAAGTTACTTGTGTGGTGTCACTCTGATCTCCCTGTCCACTAGCTTAGTGGGGATTAAAGCTGTTTTGCTCGGCGCTTGGTCTTGCACCAGGAAACATTCCTAAGCCTGTTTATTGATTGAGGGTCACCTGCAGTTCCCTGAAACCGTTCCTGGATTGCGAATGGATTTAGAGCTGAAATGGGTTTTTCCTGTCTGGTCCCTTCGATCACAAGCCAGGAAGCCAAGAATCCTGTCCTCTTTCTTGTTCCTGTGTCCGACTCACTGTCCACATCCGAGTCCTTGGACTAGAGTTATCACCTCCCGTCCACATCCGAGTCCTTGGTTACTAGAGTTATAACCTCCCTTTTCTTTACGGGGGAGGGGGGATTTTTGTTGAAGATTCTTTTATGTGTTTTGTCTCATCTCTCCCTTACCCACCCACCATGAAGTCCAACTACGGGGCCAGGGCCAAGAGGTCATTGTCTTGAACCCTTCCACGCTTCGCGACAAACAGGAGCCCACCATCCTTATCTCCCCTGTTCATGCTTAACTCACGGGAACAGAGAGCCGAGCACTGCAGGGCTTACCTTGGCCAGCCATGGAACTACCTGTCTCGACCAAGCCTCATGCAGGGGTACCCGATTGCTACACCTGGGCCAGAGTGCACCTCCTGTCTAGAAGAGGTCCGAGACAAAGAGATGTGTTGAGGGCACCTGCCCTCTCAGTCACCAGGATCTCATTCCCCTCATCACAGGTCGCACCGCACGGCAAACGCGCGATCTTAAGAAGAAGAACAGAGAGAAAAGAAGAATTTGGAAAAGAAGGCTTGAAGAGGAGACGAACGTCACACTATGCACTGTGCTACACAACCTAGCCAGAAGACTTCAAGAGCCACACGTGCAGTGTGGTAACAACTGCATCCATAATGATCACAATGAAGAGAGGCAGAGGATGATCCACGCGGCCACCAATATGCAGAGAACCTGAATGTCCAGCTTCTTCGAAGGACCTTTAAAAGTCTTAAAAATCAGGCTTTTGCTGAAGGTCTTTAAAAAGTCCTTAAATTTTGTCACTGCCTATGATTTTGAATAGAGTCTGTAAAATCCTGAGTTGGTTTAAAAAAAAAAAAAGCTTGAAATTGAATTTTAAACAAAAGAAAAAAAAGTTGGGAGTTAAGATCGACGATCTCACCGATGCGTCGTCTGCTATAGGTCAAAAAACACCAGAGTTACCGGCCTTCATAGCACATGCGCCATTTTGAAATTGAGAAGTCAGCATGCCGGAGAAGTGTTTGTTTTTATCATGGTTTGGGCAGGAAAAAGACGAGTACAAAGAATGGCTGCAGGCAGACCCAGGTGGAGACAGAAGCAAGGCCTTTTGCAGCATTTGCAAGAAGATCATAGACATTAGTACAATGGGAGAATTGGCTGTAAATAGCCATAGAAAAGGAAAAAAATCACTGCGACCTGATGAAGGCTTCATATCCTGCAGTTCGTGTTTTGAGTTTTTTTTTTTTTTTTTTTTTTAATTCTACAATGAGCGACCAGCCCATTACTTCTAGCAGTTCACCATCCTGCAGTTCATCAACCAACAGAACTGCTCCAGCTTGGATATCAGTGAACAGCCTGAGCCATATAAAATAGAGGCAATGAAATCTGAAATACTGAGGATTTTAAAAGTAGTGATAAGTCAATACAGCTTTCGTTCGTGTGAAAGCAGTTCAGATCTGTTCTAGCGAATGTTCTCGGACTGTGCAGTTGCCAAACAGTTTCAGTGTGGAGAAAGAAAAACTTGCATCCTCTCAGTGTTTTGATGTTTATGCCCCCAGTGTTGTGACGTATAGAGTTTTAGTTATAGAGGCATTTTTTACCCTCAGTGACTTCAAACAAACATGTATGACAAGAACTGAAATTCTTATGGACGTCAAGCAAACAAACAAACATTTTGTCAACTGCAAGATTGGAGAATCTGTTGTGTACACAGTGAATATTTTCAAACATTTTTGTCATTGATCACAAGAAGTGAGAATCCTACGGTACTTTGCTCTGTTTTAGTGTAACAAACAAACATTTGTATCTATACTTACATTGACAATAACAGCTGAGATTCCTAAAGTCTGTGCTCGCAGAGGATCATGATGTGAGTATTGAAGAGTAACAGCAAATGATTTAATTGTGTCTGAATTTCATTATTATTTTACTTAAAATTATCCGTGAAGTCAGTCCTTAAATTAAAAAAAAAGGTGCTTCAAAAGGGGAAGATTTTTTTTCACCAAGTCAGTGTTCTTGTAAATGTTTCCAAAGTCCCTGAATATCATTCAGGGGCAGAATCCTGTGATTTCGTGCAGAGCATATGAGATAAATAGGCAATTGTTTACTATCTTTTGTGACATTTAATGCCACTAGCATAAATAACACACACTAATTCAAAACACACACACACACACTCTCTCACACACACACACACACACACACACACACACACACACACACACACACACACACACACACACACACAGTCAGCAAAGTACTTTTGTAAAATAAGAAAGCAAAGAAGTGATTGTACTCTGTGTCAACTGGATGTTTTGAGGCAACAAAAGATGGTCTGTCAGCTGATGGTTCCCGCAGTCCGATTGAGATCTGAAAATATTTCAGTATGACTCCATGATGGATGTTATAGGCAGTAGCAAGTCCATGCCCATAGACATAGATAATAAAGAAACGTGTACGACCTGAGCTCAATGAAATCAGTAATTCACAAACGGATCAAATATTGCTTCAAACGTGATTTTTTAAAACTCTCAAACTGTGTACCTTTTGCAGGTCAGTAATCCACACAGCCAGCAGGGCCAGTTCTTCCCGGCCACAGTCGGAGTCAGGCAGGGTGCCTACTATCTCCAGTACTTTTTAACATCTTTCTGGAGAGAATCAAGCCACAGACCCTCGAAGACCATCACACCTCCAACAGCATTGGCGGCAGGCCGGTCTGCAACCTCCGTTTCGCAGACGATATCGACTTCATTGGGGGGGAGGGGGGGGAGGGGGAAGCTACACCGAATTCCAGGATCTTACAAACAGATTTGTCACAAGAGCAAGTGCCTACGCCATGGAGGTCAGCACAGAGAGGTCAAAGGTCATGGTCAACAGCACGACTAACAGCAGTGCCAACATAAGCATGAATGGTGAGCCCCTGGAGGAAGTGACCAGCTTCAAATACTGGGGAGCAACCCTGTCCAAAGATGGCACCTGGAACAGCAGAAATACGAATCGGGATCAATCCCGCATCAGCAGCGATGGCCAGACTGAACAGGGTGTGGAAGAGCGACATCGAATTCCACACAAAATTCCGGCTCTACAAGTCACTAGTGGTCTCCATCCTGTTCTTTGGTTGCGAGACATGGACACTGATGGCCGAAACAGAAAGAAGAATCCAGGTGTTAGAGACCAAGTGCCTGAGGAAACTACTCCGCATCTCCTACAAGGAGCACAAGACCAACGATTATGTGCGGAACCTGGTCACTAACCTAGTTGGGCCCCACGAACCACTACTGGCAACCCGTCAAACGACGGAAGATGGCATGGTTTGGCCACATCATTCGTCACAACAACCCTCTCCAAAACCATCCTCCAAGGCAGCGTTGAAGGGGGGCGCAGACGAGGAAGGCAGAGAAAGAGCTGGTCCGATAGCATAAAAGATTGGACCAAAATGACCATGCTGGAAATACCTCACAACAGCTGCCAACAGAAGAGCCTGGAGAGAAAAATGGCGGCTGCCTCATCACGTGCCCCCCAACGACCCCAGCGGTCAGGGGAATGAGTGAGTGAGTGAATGCACAAAAGGATTAACTGTTACCTCAAACCAAATTGTGTGCTTTCCAGGCGCAACAGAGTTCCAAGAAATGCTCTTTCTTTCTTTTATTTTTTATTTATTTTTTTGTTTGTTTGTTTGTTTGGTTTTGTTTTAAGCCCCCATTGGCTTTCCTCATAGTCATGGACTGAAAGTAAAATGCATATTCTCACCAAGAGCGCACTGTAGGGGAAAAGGTGATCAGAATGAATCAAATTCAAAAACGATAACAGTTACTGCACTGCCATCTTATATTTCAAGATCAACATGACCTACGTTTTAACAATACAAGCAGTGTATGACTGTAAAACCCCACAATTATAAATTTTGAACCATGGGTACATTTTGGGAAAAAAAGTTCAGTCTCAGCCATGACTAAATCAGCAAGTTGACATAATCATGTGATCGCAGTGTCAGAGGTGACACAAGTACATTGTTAACCATCCATGTACACTGAGCAACAAGAACATGTATACTTGCAATTGTGACTTCAATGACATAATCATGTACTTGTACTGATAACTGTGACCACACCGAAAGTTTATACATATGTGTAATGGTCTACAAACAGTGAGCAAATTCTTGGAATATGGTTCACAAATGACCTTTCAAAATTAATAGAGCTTAATATATCAGATAAGTTTTTCGAAGTGAAAAGGTTGTTCAAAACTTGGTCCAAACGGACGTGCACACCATTAGGTAAGGTTGCAGTCCTAAAATCTCTTATTTTGTCAAAACTTGTATACCTGTGGTTGTTGCTTCCAAACCCTCCTGATGATGTCATAAAACAATTACAAAGCATGTGTTTTGATTTTGTCTGGGATGGAAAGCCTGACAAAATTAAACGAAAATATGCAGTACATGATATTGAAAATGGGGGCATAGGATTACCAAATATCTATGCTTTCATGCAAGCACTGAAATTGTCCTGGATAAGAAAATTAATAAATAATGATTCAAAGTGGAAGACCATTTTAGTAACTCAGTGTCCAGAAGTTAATAATATAAAACATTTTTGGATCAAAAAGATTCTTGTACAGTAAATGCAACAAGTTTTGGAAAGACGTATTTAAGTCATATGACAGTCTGAGCATTCATGTAGATTTAGATAACAACGAAGAAATTATTTCAGAACCTGTTTTTTATAATGATAAATTCAAAGTTAACCATTCCCATTTTTTTCTACAAACTAGAAAGGGCAGAGAAAAAATGGCAATTTTTTAAGTTATGAAGCTATGACAACAAAGGTGGGAAGTCATTTAAATCCTCTACACTATTTTGGATGTGTTCGTGCAGTAAAAGAATATGCAAGGAAAAGAAACATAAAATTTGAAAATAATCATAAGAATGAAAATTGCAAGTTATTGAAAATCATAACAAGTGTCAATAAAGGAGCTAAGATTTACTATAATATACTACTTCTCGATAAATTATATGTACTTGATATCAAGCCTTTTTTGTGAATTGGGAACTCAAGCTACATACCGCAGTAGATTGGGAAACCGTATTGAAAATTGCAAGAAAAATAAAGGAAATAAAATTCAGGTAGTTCCAACTGAAAATTTGTTATAGAATTCTTTGTATCCAACATCATACTAAACAGAATGGGCTTGAGGGATAGCGATAGATGCAGTTTTTGTCAAATGGAGAGAGATAGTATACATCATTATTTGTGGTACTGCACTACTTCACAAGAATTCTGGAAAGAATTAGAAATCTACATAAAAACAAAGTGTGAAAATTGTATTAGATTGCCATTTAATGTTGAGCTGGTTTTGTTTGGAACCGATGAAAACATAAAAACAGACCAATCATTTGATCTCATTTTATTGTGGGCGAAATATTTTGTTTACAATTGCAGAATTAATAGTGTTAAACCCAGACTGTCAGCTTTTAAAACTGAACTTAAGCTTAGGTACAGTATAGAAAAACATGCACATATGACAGAAATGCGTTATCATGTCTTTTGAAAAATTGACTACCCTATCTTGCCCTATGTGAAACACTATAAGAACATTCCATTGTCGACATGACACCCTGTAAAATGTTAAAGACACACACACACACACACACACACACACACACACACACACACACACACACACACACACACACACACACAAAACCGAAATACACCGATGCTCCTGTAATGTATCGACAATAGGCAAGAAATTTGCAATGATAATTTGTGAATGAATTATTTTTTTTTTGTTTTTTTGTTTTGCTTTGTTTTTTTTTTTTTTTTTTTTTTTTTTTTCCTACCCCACCATGCCCCAGGCACCCTGCACCCACCCTTTCAGGGGGTGTGGTGTGGGGGCTATTGGTTCCCTCCCTTGTTCGTTTTTTTTTTCTTGTTTTTCTTTCATAGCCTCTGTAAATATATTGTAATTGGTTAATACCCTTGCAACTTTTCAATATTTCATTTGATAAGAATTGATATAGTGTAATAAATTTATATTGAAATATACGAATTATGGCACTTTTTATGATCTTGATGGCTCTAGTTAAGTGTTATATGTAAATGCATTGAATAATGTGTGTATTGATGTAACATGTGTATTGAATGTAAATATAACCGTCATTGCAAGGGAAAAAAAACAACAACAAAAAAACAGTGAGCAATGTTGTCTGTTCAGTCATGCCTTGAGAAAAAACATGCTTATTGAATACCGAGACCACGTACATAGTCGTTAAGACGAATAAAGAAGTTGGTTTGTTTCTGGTCACTCTACCCCACATACTATAAGATTAGCCACTACCACAGGCATGAGACAACCAATGAGGAACCTTCCTCCACCCCCACCCCCCAAGTACCGTAACGGTTTTATTTCCTCCTAACCACCAACATATATTGATCTAGAAATCACTGTCACTTTTCTGATCCATCTTCAATTATGTCTAAGGTCTATAGATTTTCGGCATGTCTCGCTTGCAGTGCCAAATGTGTCTGCTGAATCGCCTGTTTTTTTGTTTGTTTGTTTTCGCTTGTGTGTGTGTGTGTGTGTGTGTGTGTGTGTGTGTGTGTGTGTGTGTTCAACCTGCAGTTTTCAAGTTCATGGTGGACCTTTTCTCGTTCTAACGCCACTATTTCCTTTTCAGTTTGAATGTTCATCAGAGCTTTTTGCTGCTTATCTTGTTCTAACGCCACCATTTCTTTTTTCAGTTTGTGTCTTCATTAGAGCTTTTTGCTGTTGATCTCGTTCCAATGCCACGTCTATGGTCTATAGATTTTCGACATGTCTCGCTTCCAGTGCCAATTGTGTCTGCTGAATCTTCTGCGTTTGTGTTTGTTTTTGTTTTTCTTTTAGTTGTTTTTCAACCTGCAGTTTTTCAAGGTCATGGTGTGTGTGTGTGTGTGTGTGTGTGTGTGTGTGTGTGTGTGTGTGTTGTGTGTGTGTGTTTTGTTTGTTTTTTTTTCGTTCTAACGCCACTATTTCTTATTCATTTTAAATATTCATCAGAGCTTTTTGCTGCTTACCTTGCCACCATTTTCTTTTTCCCATTTGTATGTCCATCAGACCTTGTTGCTACCTATCTCGGTCTAACGTCACCATTTCTTTTTCAGTTTGTATGTTCATAAGAGCTTTTTGCTGTTTATCTCGTTCTAACGTCACCATTTCTTTTTCAATTTGTGTCTTCATCAGGGCTTTTTGCTGCTTATCTCGTTCTAACGTCACCATTTCTTTTTCAGTTTGTGTCTTCATCAGGGCTTTTTGCTGCTTATCTCGTTCTAACGTCACCATTTCTTTTTCAATTTGTGTCTTCATCAGGGCTTTTTGCTGCTTATCTCGTTCTAACGTCACCATTTCTTTTTTCAGTTTGTATGTTAATCAGAGCTTTTTGCTGATTCAGCTGAAGACATTCTCCTTGTAATGCAATCTTACTGTGGGCTTTTCTTTTAGCTTCATCTTCTCTCTCACGTTTAATTTTTTTTCAATGTCACATGTCAATTTAGTGATGTCCAGCTTCACAACTTCCAACATATGTTTTTTTCCTGTTTGACAGGTGCCGCTACGTGGAAGAGACCCAGATGATGACCCCCCGTAGAGTTGCCTGCTTTTGTCTGGTCAGAAATGACAAAAACGAATCACCTGTTCCTCTAGAAATGGGTTTTTTCTCTACTGGAGTCGGTTTGAGTGCATGGAAATGGATGGGTGGGATGGGATGGAGTGTTGGTTTTCATGTACCAAATGAGCAACACTAATCTTTGTGTTTTTAGATGACATCAGTTTTAATGTCTGCCTGCATCGGCACTGGCTTCAAAGTTTGGTTGCTTTTCCAGTTCTTTTTCTGTTTTTTTTTTGTTTTTTTTTTTTTTTTTCTCTTCTGTTCCCAGATAACCGCATTTCGTGACTTTCACGTGAAAAGAATATAAAGTATGATACTGTGTAGATATTCTCATTTCTTTGTTTTTATTTAGTCAGTATTGCACATACAAATATTTAGTTTTGTTTTGTTTTGGTGTTACTGTTCACCCTCTGAATTCAAAAACCGAGCATCAAAATTTCAAATCAATCTTAACGACCCTCAAATTTTGTTATCAGTTTGGAATACAACTGTAACTTCAGATAAGGGCTGGGTGAAGGCTTCCCTCCCTCCCACAGTCTTCCTTCCGTCTCCCACCATTATAACGGCTGGGTGGCTTCCCTCCCTCCCCCCAGTCTTCCTTCCGTCTCCCACCATTATAACGGGCTGGGTGAAGGCTCCCTCCCTCCCCACAGTCTTCCTTCCGTCTCCCACCATTATAACGGCTGGGTGAAGGCTTCCCTCCCTCCCCACAGTCTTCCTTCCGTCTCCCACCATTATAACGGCTGGGTGAAGGCTTCCCCTCCCTCCCCACGGTCTTCCTTCCGTCTCCCACCATTATAACGGCTGGGTGAAGGCTTCCCTCCCTCCCCACAGTCTTCCTTCCGTCTCCCACCATTATAACGGCTGGGTGAAGGCTTCCCTCCCTCCCCACAGTCTTCCTTCCGTCTCCCACCATTATAACGGCTGGGTGAAGGCTTCCCTCCCCTCCCCACGTCTTCCTTCCGTCTCCCACCATTATAACGGCTGGGTGAAGGCTTCCCTCCCTCCCCACGGTCTTCCTTCCGTCTCCCACCATTATAACGGCTGGGTGAAGGCTTCCCTCCCTCCCCCACGGTCTTCCTTCCGTCTCCCACCATTATAACGGCTGGGTGAAGGCTTCCCTCCCTCCCCATTTTCCCCAGTCTTCCTTCCGTCTCCCACCATTATAACGGCTGAGTGAAGGCTTCCCTCCCTCCCCATTTTCCTCAGTCTTCCTTCCCTCTCCCACCAATCCTAGCCATTCCTTTTCTCGTGTGTGCGTGTGCGTGTGTGTGTGTGTGTGTGCGCGCTTATTTGTCATAGATCAAGCCTAAGGATAACGTATCACTGTACAAACTACTGTGTACTGTATATATATATATATTTTTTTTAAGCATCATGTCAGTTACTGTTGTAGCGACTTAGAGAATGTGGCAAGGGGAAACGTTTGGGCAATTTTGAATGCATTCTTGTCATAGTTTTTATGCTAGCGTGTAATAAAAATTATTGTATTGATATGCAGTACTTGCAAACTGACATCTTTTCCAGGATAGCTGTATGATTTGTTTTCCGTTTGCTTTTTCCTGGCGATACCTTTCATGTGCATGACACACGACATAGAATGAGATGCAAGTCTTTTCTGGTGTTAGTTGTAGCAGAGAAAGTGAAAAGAAAGCACGTTTGTTCTGCCGCTGAGGCAGCTCTGCGCCAGGCGCAGTTTGTGCTGGCACCACCTCCCCGTTCCCGGCGAAGAGTTTTCCCCGTTAGAGAAAGATGGCGAATAGTAAAGGCAGTGCATGGTGTGCAGCTCCAAACTGCAGCCATTCCCGTAAAAAAGGATGAAATAGTATAATTGAATGTCTGGTAATCTTTTGAACAATATTTTTAAAATGACGCGTTTCGCTTCCCTGCTGTGCGATCACTGTTAAAGATCTTAAAGCTATTTGTCTTGCATATGTTGTATGTTCACCATACGTTTATTGTAACTCTGTTGTATTGTTTATCTTTGTTAAGTGTTCTTTTAAACATACAGTGCTAACGTCATGATGTCGTCAAAGACCTTGGGATACACGCATGCAGGTGAGTGATGCGAGTGCAGTGCGAGGTCATTTTGTTGTAGAGAATTGTTCATTACTTTATGTGTTTTCTCCTGCCGTGTGTCTTAACTGTTGTAACTGGTACCAATTTCTCGTTTTTGAGATAATTAAATAAAGTGATTTTGCCTTTGACTTGACTTGTGTGGTCAGTTTTGATAATGGCTCCATTTTAAAGTGTGTTTGAAACTATTGAAAGTTATGAAAAGTGGAGGCCATTGATAAAATGAGCGCAAACAATCCGTGATTCTGATGTTGCTGTAGTGGTCCCCAAAGATGGTATTGTCAAAATTTAATTAAACATTATTATTGTCAATTTGTCGCTGTAGCTTTTTGTGTTTTTCTGTTGCAAGCATCATCAATAAGGCAGTGTCTCTTTACCCTTTCTTTTTACTATGTGCATCTCATTCGCGTGCCGCGGTTTTACTGACTGGCTGGAAGGTGGTGAGCACATTCCATCTCCCACCCACCCCCCGCCTCTCGGCGTGGAAGGGCTAGCTTCAACAGCCATTAGTAGGAAAATATAGCAGGGCTTGGCGGAGTGAAACGTTCTCCCCTTTCACTTTCTCTGGTTGTAACCTAGTAGACAGCAGGAGACCAGAGAAGCCGTTTTTGTTGTGTTCATATTTCCCCTGTCTTACCCACCCACCATGGAGTCCAACTTGACCCCTTCCAGGCTTTGGGAGAAATGAATGACAACAGAAGCCCACCAACCCTATCCCCCGATCATGCTCAGCTCCCGGGGACGAGCTGAGCACTGCAGGGGTCACCTTGGCAAGCCAAGGAACTCCCTGTCTTGACCCAGCCCTATGCAGAGGTTAACTGATTGAAACACCAGGGCCAGTGTGTACCTCCTGTCTAGAAGAGGTCTGATCCAAAGAGATGTTGTGAGCACCTGCCTTCTCAGTAATCGAGACCTCATTCTCCATTATCACAGATCGCATCGTATAGCAAGCGTGGTGTATCTGAGGAAGATCACAGAGAAAAGAATGTGGAAATTCTAGAAGGCTTGAAGGGGAGATGAAGACATCAACTCTTACCACGATGTGCTTAGGCCAGTCAGCAACTTTGTTATACAGACCTAGAAGCATTAACAACAAACGAGCCTTCCATTCAAGTATTGATGCCCCCATCAGCAGAGCCTAAGGGATCACTGGACTGTACAAGCCCTCCGACTACGGCAAGGTTGCAACCCCTGGAGGGAAACATCTTATTAAACCAATATTGCTCAGTTGCAAGTTAGTTAAACTGACAGTCGTGACACACAGTTAATTTATACAAACAGATCGGTCACTTTCATTCATTCAAGCCTCTTCATGGAGTCATAACAGGGAAGTTAGCAACTGTACACACGAACACACATGCACTGGCACACACTCTCTCTCTTACACATTTATATTTGAACTGGATCATCATCAATAACTATGGCACACCATTACCAAATTTTGCATAACATTTGTACTCTTGAGAAAAAAGACCGCATGTCACTTTGGCAGAAGCAGCCGACTAGCTGAGAGAGAGAGAGAGAGAGAGAGAGAGAGAGAGAGAGAGAGGGTCAGTCAAGAAAGAGAGAGAGAGAGGTTAGCTAAGAGGATGAAGAAGAATGACATATTTTAACTCTCAACTATTTTTAGGCTGGTATATCACTGATCACAGGACGAGTATGAGTGTATACTTTTAGTATTGAAAGATGGTCCTCTCGGAGAGAATGCATTGTTTTGGCGATTGAAAAGAAAGAGGCGTTTTTCTTCCCCCATTGGAAAATTTAACTTAGAATTGGGATCTGTGAACCAGAATGGACTGTTGTTTATGTGCGAGGCTATTTGGTTGTCTGTATGATCTGAAAAGAAGTTTGTAAAATGGGCGAATGAATTAAGGTCAGTGTGACCAAAATATATGTCCAGGGGTGGGAGCATGAAAAGGCTGGGGGGTCCAGGGAGCTGCTTTAGGCCCCTGGTGGGGTGCAGGGGCAACGCCCTGCTGGAGGGTCTAGGAGAACGCTATGAACACTTTGTATAAAAGGGAAAAATTATTATTGTTGTTATGTCTTGTTGAATAATGTGAAAAGAAATTAAGGGAAATATTAAAACCCCCTCAAACCAAAAGAAGTGAAGTGCGAATAGAAGGAAGAAAATTCTTTTTCTTTACCAGGCAGAAATTTTAAATGATTAAGATACAAAAGAAAATCAAAATAAAAGGAGTCAGACGTATGGTTGTGTGCAGTGCGCATGATTGTCTCTGTGTGCATATGAGTGTGTGCATGGGGACTGTCATGTGACACATCCGGATATTTTTTGTTCATCACAAAGACCATGAAAATTTTCAATGCATAAGATTTAGTTAACTTGTCATTATTTTGCCTGCAGAAAAACACTTTCAGCTACTGCAGCATGTGCTTTCAATGGCAAATGCCATCCAAGAATTAACATAGTCAAGACCTGAGGAGAAAACCACAAGAATAATCATCTATGCAAAGCCTTTTTAAGCTTTAGTTTCAGCATCCATCCAAAATCTATACTAAGACATTTTCGAACATGCAACATGTAAGAAAAAGACAATATACATAATCATCACAAAGTCTGGAGTAAATTGAATTCTTTATTTAGCATGAACATTAATTGATAAAAAGCAGAACTCAGAAAAAAAAAAACACACACACACACACACAGACAAAATTACAGAAAACAACGAACAATAGACAACCACTTTTTGTCCACTTATCTTTGAACAAATTACAAAGAAAAAAAAACAGAACGCAGCTGGTTTTCATTCATCAAAGTCTTACAAAACATTCTTGAAAACTAAGAGACCAAACCCATGTTTTCTTCACCCAAATTGAAATTTCTTTCAAAGTAATATTTTGAGCATACCCGATTTCCATTATTAAATAATAAAAGAATCATGCTGCATTGTGCATTACATTCTGTATTATGCATTACATTTAGTGCTTTTTTGTGATAAAGGAATAATTAAAATGAAAACCATGCTTTAACATGAAATTTTTCATTTCCCAGTGTTCATTTCAGAACTTTACGATAAGATAACAAATTATTAAAGACAGTATTTAGCAAGAATGTAAGTAAATATATTCAAAAACGCTTGTGTGCAAGTGTGTGTGTCTATAAGTACATATATTCTTATAAACTTGTGTGTGTGTGTGTGTGTGTGTGTGTGTGTGTGTGTCCTTACGTAAATATATTCTAATAAACCTGTGTGTGAGCATGTGTGTGTGTGTGTGTGTGTGTGTGTGTGTGTGTGTGTACCTTTGCAAGTGTCAGAATATAACACATAAAAAAAATCAACATGAGATTTTAAAGTATGATCATCATGAACACAAAACATCAATTCTACACTTATTCCATAGTAAATAACTACCTCGATTTCCCTACCCATCTATGTCTGTGATGAGCGTTTCCAGCCTTTGGTGTCAACAAAATCACGGACATTACTGTTGGCTGGTCATACTGGAGCCCTCTGAAGACGGATGCTCTTTCATGCCTCTTACTGGCAAAGCAGCTGTTGTCATAAAGGACTTGTAGAGCGGTATCCTGGGTCAGAACAGACACTTCTGAAAACTGACTTAGAGTTGCCCTTGGTTGGTTATCTCATGACGAACCAATACCGATCTTCATGGAATATTGGCACCAAGACAGGATGAACCCACTTATAGGGTGTGCATTGGTGACCCTGAATAAGCGACACAGAAGTCAGTCTACCAACAGAGTATACGAGGTTTGACAGCAAAAGGGAACAATGTTACTTTACCCCATATTGAGCTTTTTTTTTTTCCTATGTTCTAATAATAGGCACGTTGTATGTTGGCAATCCTTTTTACTTTATTAATAAACTGGAAAGCAAAAATTAACCATTTATGTAATAATTCTTTTATTCTCATGTTTGCACAGATATGTCTCAAACACACAGGCAATGCTTTTAGTAATGATGTTAAACAACTAGTCTGTATGTGATGTATCGTCCTGCAGTCTCGCTGCCTCGCATGATTTTGACCACCTGAAAAGAACAAGAATATACAAAAGTATGTTAACCACACTTTATCTTGCTATGTTTGTATCTAATTATCATTAAGTATTTGTTTCTTATGTGTTGGGATAGTAATTGCTGACTCAGTTTGACAGCGATGTGCAACTTCTTCCATCGGCCAAGTTGCTCGTGACAGGTCTCTTTATGCTTGCCACTTTCTGTTGGCGTGTAATTTGAAACCATGTAAACATATATTGTAATACATTATCCACAGCTTCTCTCATAGCTGACGGTGAAAGGGACACCACAGACCTGACGTTTTATGTGCCAACTTAACCAGCTGTGGTGGAGTGCCGCTTAGCATGTGGGCTGCAGGCTTGGAGGTCATGCGATCAAGTTCCATCAAGTCATTTAACTACAGGACCTGTAAGGTGTGGTTACCTCCACCTCAGAGTTGATCATGCTGCCGACTCAAATATGAAAACTGGAATCACAGAGTTATGTTTCATCCTTTCAATGGATGCACTTGAGCGTTTCTCAATTTTTACAACCAACACTGCAAGTGTCTGTACCTCTCTCAGGCTTGTTTCAGGTTAGAAATCATGAATGGAAACAGTGCAGACATGTAATGCAGTCTCAGACCAAAATGGTATGCACAGCATCATCTTCATGATTCACACCGGTCATCCTAAACAGAAAAAAATGATCAAAATACTTGGGCTTTTATGCACATCCAAATCTGGTCACTGCTATAGGGTGTGAGAGGCTGGGCATAGCTGACTTCTTTTGAGAGTAAAATTCATCAGCATCAGAAGCTAGTCTTTTCATACACACCTGCAGAGCTTGAAGTGCTGCATTTAACGGAGTGGCGTGTTCATGTCTACCTCTATATGCAGACACTTTTATGCCTGACTGCAGTACTTTTTGTAACCAAGAACTTCTCGCTCGTTACTATCTTTCCAAGTACCCATATCTTTATCTTCTTCCCTGCAACCAGGTGACCTGTGGTACAATGACCAAATTACTGAAGAAACAAAAGGAAACTGTACACTGCATTTCAACCAACCTGTCCTTTCTTCAGACCAAAATAAACGAGCAACAGGATCACTTTGCTGGATTCTGGAAAGCTGAGACTCGTTCAGTTTACTAATGGAACAATAAGAAAATTGACAGTTTCAAAGGAAATGCAATTACTGCTAATCATTAATAGATGTGTCTTAGCATGTAACTGCTACAAGGATATTAACAATACCAAAGATGCAACAAAAAAAAAATCCAATCAAATCTTTTTAAATGTTTGAAAGCAGGACACATAACCTGTTCCATTCCCGCCCATAAAAATGAAAGATATGACAGCTTTAAATATTTTATCCTTTTGTTTTGTGTTGAATCAGAACATGCTTTACTGAACACCACCAAGAGTGGCACACAAGGGTGTGAAAGATCCCTTCTAATGAGTTGCCACATAATCATAATGATCCGATACATATCACTCCCTGTGATCTGCTGTTGCCAAATCTGCCAAAGGATGTGTCCACATGCAGCTGTGCACATATGCTGCAGCCGAAACGAGTGGCACATGAACTGGGCCACAAAAAAGGCAGTGAAGATGATACCAAAAAACAAAAATAAAAAATTTCAGATAACAAAAAGAAAATAACCACACCAATAGTAAATTTATTAATTCATCATTTTAGGCACATGAATTTGTAAAATGTCCGCTGACATCAAAAGGGCTGGTATCATCAAAACATCACAAGCATATGGAGAGACATGCAAGCTAACCATTATATTTTTCCTATAGTCATATGCCGTCAGAAAGTTGTGGCCCCTTGCACGTTAAGCAGCCTATTGAAAAGAGAATGCTCACTTACTTTTTTCAAAAATCTCAAACCACAGTGAACTGTGCAGGGTTTGAACCTAAAGTGTGAAAAAGCTGACTTCTACTTGCTCTTCTTGGCAACCTTGTGCTTGTACTGATATATATGTTAATGATTTTGCATATCATGTCCCCTTTGAAATTACGCCATCCTTCTCTGGTTTGATTTTAGCATGAAAACACAGACTGCCTCCTCTTGCTTGAATCTGACACTCCACTGCTGCTACAGTAAACACCATTATTTCCAAGCATGCTAGGAGTTGGTCTTAAACTACATATACAGTGAGGCGAAAACTCCTGAGAGTTTTCAGAAAATGACAAAGACTGCATTGGCAGCAGTTATGGTCCTTTCATAATGAAGTTTCTCTGACCATTTAAGGAGTAAATGAAAAACTGCAAGTCATGTTATCTTATGCAGTGTACAGAAAAGAATTTGTTTGTCAAACTTCTGTCTTCCAAAGAAAAAGACCAGCACATCAGTGAATATATCAATTATCTCACCATTGCTACGTGTACAATGTGCTCAAATGAATCGGAATCACAAAGATAAGCCTTTATTTATTTGAACACACATCTGCAGTATTACTTAACAAAATGTGGGGAGCTAGGGATGGGCGAAACAATCTGCAAAGGGATAGAGGGGAGAATCATCAATTAAGCATCTCTTTTTCTAGTCATCAATGTTGGAACTTCCTCAGACATTTCAAAGATGTGTTTCTGATTCATTTCATTTGCTCTAGTGGAGAATGTAGCTGTCCAATATAAAGTTAGCTTTCAGGATATTACTGATTTGTGTCCTTTTTTTTTTTTTTCAAGAAATGAAGACAGAAATCTCTTATTAGTAGAGAGAGAGAAAAAAAAAAGAGAAAATGTTGAAAATTCATAATACTGATGAATGACTTGATTCATTTATGTAGATTACAAAAGGATACTATCTGGCCAACAGCTCTTTCTTTTCTTCTGGAGTCATCACCACATGCTCTGGTACCAACTGTTTAACATATACAAATTCAATTACTCATAAACACATATGTATGAAAAACTGAACATAAAATACATTGTTAATCAAAATAATGCTCTTGAAATATTTCTGATTGAACAAAAGGACTAAAATTAAAACCTCTCCATAATCTGCCAGTCTGCAACTTATTTAAGAAGTGAAAGATATTGGATATACTGGTCTTTATGTAAGAAGACAGTAGCAATACAATGATTCCTGTGAGTACAACCAGCAGAAGCCTTTACTATCAGATACGATTCTTTCACTACATCCCATGCATCTCAAACAAAATAAAGCAAAACAATACAGATGTTACCAATAATTCAGATCATGTATTCATCATCATAAATAATTAGAAAAAAAAAGGTTATGATATTTCAACTGGATACCATAGCTAAGTACATAAATTGTTACTGACAGGCCTAATTTTGTAGTAAACTGTGAAGAGCATGCAGAGCTATTCACAACTAAAAACACACATCCCATTTTCATTGTAAAAAATTACAAAGGATCTCCACAAACTTATGAAAAATTTCTACAATCTATCATCTTGTAAGAAAAATCTATTCAATTTATACTTACTGATCATGTTTGCACCAATGTCACACACGAAAAGAACTGCCATTGCACAATGGCTCACTTCATGGCTGTGACACAAGGACATCATACACAATCAATGAACTTTGAGGGCTTTCTGTGCCACACATGTGTACAGTCTGTATGCAGAGACTGGGAAACCATCCCCTCTCCAATTATTTATTGATACTCTTGACTATCAATTGTTTAAACCTCTTCACTGGACCTATGGTTTTGTTCAAAATACAAAGCTCAATGGTTCCCACTGCTATTAGTGACAGATTCAGTATTCATAATCTAACTCCTTGTCATCCCATCTCTCCTCCTCCTCTCTCCACCCTCAACTCCATTCCCATCCAAGTCATTTTCACAGTGATTGAAGACTTGTTGACCTGCACTCGTTTTCTCCCCATTATGATTTTCCCCCCTTTTCTTGCCTGAAGAAGATCAACAGGTCAAAGCTTGTTACTTTAGTGTCTGATGCATTTACGTGGCGGCTCAATACATCAACATTGCTTCTGATGCTTTACCTTCCACCTGTGGTCATTATACTTTGAAATTTGTTTTTTCATCTTATCTCAGATTTCATGGAAGAAAGATTTTGGTGCCAATTTTACATGCTTGAAAAATATGTTTCTTGAGACAGCTATGTAAGACTTCACTGGGCGATGGAACCCTGATATGCTGCTGTGGTTGGCTGGGCTGTAAGCAACATGTACTGAATGAAACTGCACTGAACTTTGCCTCACCTGAGAAATTTACCCAACTCTGACGTTATGAATGTAAGTACCAATGCTTTTATCATCATCAGCGGAAGGCTTCTAATTTGGCGCGACGAATACAGAGTTAGAACAGGCACCAGTGAACGTTACCAAGGTGACTCAGCTGCAGTGCAAAGACTGTTTGCTGGGTAAGCTCAGACAGGATGAACACTTCACCAAAGGATGAGGCTCATGTGGTGGTTTATGCAGGACAGGATGCACCACCAAAGTGTCAGGCAGCAATGCAGTCTCCTCTGGTGGCTTGCCTCCAAAACAACTTGACATTGACTCTCAGTGTGTTTTGGCTGGTGCCAGGGCTATGACAGGACAAGCCAGGATGTGAATTTGGATGGGGGCCAGAATTAGCGGTGTGGGGGTGTATGCCACTGGTATGGTACAGAGACACACACACACATATGCAAAAAGAACTGCATGTTGCATTAAGAAAAAAGATCGTACTGAAATTCTTCAATTTTCTATCATAGAAATAAACGCTTCCTTACCGTGTGTTCCGTAATGTTGACTAATAATTCACTCTCGAGGAACTGTTCTAGGATATACTTAGGAGCCAGATCCAGAAGAGCCTACAGACATATGAAACAAAAACATTTATGATGATGTGTGATGGCCTACTGATGTTTGTTAGCGATAGTTTTCCAGAAGTATTAGTGATTCCTCAATAACCATCCAACATTTATTAAACATATTAAACAATAAGTTTTATATTTATATATTCCTGTTGCTTGATGTGCACACTTACAGCCAGCCAGACATGGTATGCATATGACTGCACCTGATCATAACTTTTTTGTTTTGTTCCCCGTTCCGATTCATTTCATCTTTCAACTCATCTTTTAGGTCATAATAATGACTGGTCATTTTCCATACATTTTCAATCGAAATACTGCTTCCATTCAGCCCAAACTACATTTGCAGATCCAATACTGTGTAGCACCAGCCGCTGTGGTGAAGTGGTTAGCGTCGCGGACTCCCAGCTGGGAGGTCGTGGGTTTGAATCCCATCAGAGTCATGTGGGTTTTTCTGCCCCAACCAGCTCCTGCCCAGAGTTGAGTTTGCTGCAGACTCAGTTGGGAAGACTGGGACCACACAGTCGAGTTTCATCCACTTAATGGATGCGTTTCTGAGAGTGCTGCTCAAATTTCCTGACCAACACTGCAGGTGCCTGTATCTCTCGGGTCTGGTTGACGCCAGGATATATTATGAAAGGAAGTTGTAGAGTAGTGCCCTGTCATGCAGTCTCAGACCAAAATGGAAATCCGTAGCATCATCTTAATCATCCGCATTCTCATCGATTGGAAAAAAAAAAAAAAAAAAAAGTCTCAAAAATTCTGTGGCCCTTCATGCCCTGCTCTCATGGTGACCTCAAATTTGATATCCTCTCTATGTCTGTGGCCTTGGTTGGTTCTGTCGGGGTCACCCGTATCGGCGAGTCCATGGGGGCTGTCGTTGGACGGATGTGGTGGCGCCCTCCGGAGGAGAGCTCACTCACGCTGGCTCCGCGACTAAGCAATTATTGTCGCCAGCAGGGGGCTTAGTAGGTGGTGTCCTGCATACGTTAGATCAGAACAGGCGCCACTGAACACCACTGAAGTGACTCGGCAGCAGTGCAGTGTCTCCTCCCGTGGGTTGCCTCTTGACGACTTGACACTGACTGTCCCTGTGGATTACCGGTGCTGGGGCAGCGGCGGGGCCAACCGGGCTGTGGCTGTGGACGGGGTGTCAGAATGAGCGGCGTGGGAGCACTGCCTCTGAGCTGGCGCAGAGAGTTTGGGACAGCAAAAAAAAAATTTAAAAAAATACTGTGTAGCATAAGTAAAGGGCCCCACATATTCACCATCTGCTTATTTTAGACCAAGTCTAAATGTTGGAACCAGCTCAGCATTTTCATTAACATGTTTATGGCCAGAAATATGAGTCGAGCATGTAATCCGTCTGGCACTGCAATATCCAAAGAAAAATAAATACACATTTTTTTTTCACTGCTGCATCTGTATGGTTAAAAAGTGCCCCCCTTCTGTTCTTTCTGCAATTTGTCTTGTGCAAGTCCCTACTCATAACTACCAGCCTTCTAGGGTCAAAATTTGGGAACCTGAGGATGGAGGGGGTGAGTTTGTGTGAAGAAGGAGCAGTTCAGCTTTTGACCAAAAGGATATCTAACCCCCTTATGTTTCAGCTGACAAATGTAGCATTGCAAAGAAAATGCATTTGTCCATACATATACTGCCAAACATCATCATATAACATCATTTGGGCTGTATTCTGTAATACTTTACCATCGTTACATAACAAAGAATTATAACCACTCAAACCACTCATTTTAAAACAAATTTTAAATTCTGGATTTTTTCCGGTAAATTCTGGATTTCAAATATGATTTCTAAGTAATGGAAATTCCTCAACATTTTTTTAAATTTTGGCAGCTTTACCTAAAGTTCAATTGTTTACTCGTTTTTTGAATCACTGTGGAAAAGACACAAGATGTCAGTTATGCCCTCTAGCAGGGAAAGGGTTAATAATCATATGTCTTATTGGGACAGAACACTTGCACTAACTCATACAGACACACACTACACAAACAAACACCACACACACATATACACACACTCACTCATAGGTATCCTCATCGTTTTGTCATTTGTAATATTATTAATTCATCTGCCTTACAAGCTCTCAGCATTTTTACCTGCTTTGCTGAAGGTGTCATTCCAATCTGAACAACAATGATGGCTCGCAATACGTTGTCCTGTTGCATGTGCTGACAATAGGCCTTGATAGTCTTCATTCCCACCTTCGGTTCATCAGGGAAGAACACAAACATCTGGTCTGAAATTACACACACACACACACACTCACTCACATACATATACAGAGACACACACACACACACACATGCATGTGCACACAGGCACACACACTCTTACTCTTGCACATACACACAAACACAGTATGTCTTTAACATCTCTCAAGGCATCGTTTCAAATACATTACTGTGAAAATGTGTATCCAGGAATTTCATGAAATGACTCTGGGTCTGAATGAAGTTCTTTATGAAGAATATGCAAGAACAAATCAGGGAAGAAGATCAGGGAAGAAGAAACATCTGGTCTGAAATTACGCGCTCAAACTCACTTGCACACTTACTCATTTGAACACACATCAAAATGCACACATATGCACACACATACAATGTCTTCCAAATTTCAAGATTTACTTCACACAGGTTACAGTGGAACTGTGTAACAAAGGACCATTTCTTGAAATCCTTAACCATTTAATACATTCCAAGCAATTATTGCTTCAGTCAGTTATACAGAATTGCTGTTTTTTTTTTCCTTACTTTATTGGAGCGTGAATGGTGTACAAGATGAATACCAGTCAAAGGATGTTACTGTATATAGAACTTTTTTTTTTTTTTTATGATATGGGTATGTAATAATAAAAAAAAATCTTTCAGACTTCCATCCCCTCTGGGCAATCTTTTTAGTTTTGCAAATTAAGTGAATTATAAACGGTATGACACTAAATCTGAAATGAGATTATTCAAAGTTTTTCTTGAAGTCCTCATAAAGGTTCATGTCCACCAACTAGGCTGGGAGATTAAAAACACGCAAAAAGTGTGTGGATGAAGGGATGACATGAACAGGTATGAATGATCATGAATGTTAATAATACTTGTCATTTAGTTTATACAAACCAGTCTCAAACATTTTCTGGATTAGTTCTAGTAGTCTGGAGCTGCCATTTGCCTGTCATATCAGGGGTCAACAGCCACAGGTGTTGCACACTAAATGGTATAATACATACACATCACCCTTTTACTGAACAAATGCCTCTAAGAACGAATCACGTCAGCTATGGCAACCCTTTCCTTGGCTCTTTTTAAAGCAGCATGTGCACAGAAGGGTATGTACAGGGGAAGGGAGGGATGCCCTGTGGGTTTTGGAAGGGAGGAGGGGTCATCTGAGGCAGGGGTGAATTGACTTAGATTGAAATAATTCTGTTCTCTGCACTGCAACCTGGCACTGTCAATGTCTGGTTTCTACAATTGACAAGATTAAGAGTTGGCAAAACACCATAGCAGTAAAAGGTATTGTGCTTGCACCACCATCCCAACCTCACCCCCCTCATCATCCCCAACTCCAGCTTCCACTGCAACAGCTGAGTCATACCACTAATTAAATGGGAGGACAGATATACACTACAGTTCTCAACATACAAAATGTTTACTTGAAATCTGATGTGGGTCTTATCAACACTTCCTTTCCTGACATACAGGTAAAAAAAAAGGTAAGGCCTGCTTTGGAGGCATACACTGGAATACAAGACATCGCAGTAACAGGTACTACATACCTGTAAACACATGTATTGTGACACAAAAGGACATCTGCAAACACAAATTCTGAATCATATTGACATGTCCTGTTTATGCTGCATGAACATACATCAGCATGAACATATATTTCTTGTGCCTATTTTATTTCAACACAGTTAGAGCTTTAACTGTGCTAGCATCTCTAATAATAACAAATCAGTCAATCTTAAAATCATCTACACATGATAACAACCAACAAAAAATGCATGCTCTCTCTCACAGAATTTGGTTGATAACAACAATTACACAGGGGATAATAATACACAAGAATAAAAATCACACATGGAAAGCAAAGCTGTTCTTACCTGTGGGGTCATCATTGTGAGCCACTAGAACAAGCAGGTCTTTTCTTTTGGGCCGGCCCTCACTGTGAACTCAAATATACACTAATGACTAAAAAAAAAAAAAAAAAAAAAAAAAACCACGTTCATTTGGCAGTAAATATAAATACAAGTAAACATTTCAATGCCAACTCAAATATGACTCCAAGCCCCTCCTACAATTGTTGTTTCCATGAAATTTTCATAAAAAGAACAACACACACACACACACACACACACACACACACACACACACACACACACTCACATAAACAAATGACCTAAAAGGCAAATGAAACAGAAATCAATCTGATTCCTGGGGAGAACTCTGAAACCTGCAGTAATTGCAGAGCACACAGAACAGAACCTTAACAGAGTCCATTCTGTTAAGTTTAGGTGCTGGGTTTCCTCATGAGACTTGCCACAGGCAAAATATGCACAGAACAGACTTTTTCACACTGTAGCCCAGATACAAGGTGGCATTATGTAAAAGTATGAAATTATCAATACCTGAGGTGCAAGTCATGTGTGCCCGATACTTGTATTCAATTATGGGCTTCTTGCACATGAATTCCAAAGATTCTTAGCTTTTTCTTCTGGAGGTAAGGATTATTTTCTGAGGCCCAAATATAAACAATTGTGTTCTTCATTCTGTCAATTTCTGTGCAGCATTCTATTTTCTCTTTCACCTGGGCCTTTGGTAATCAGTCACACCATGCCCTGTGTGTGCCCAGTGTCTATGTTTCCCACTGTTGTTACAGAGACTCCTTCAGTAGACCCAGTTGTGTGCAGTTTGCTTTTTCCCCTCTGCTGTGTTAAGAAGGCCGTGTCACAGTGTATGTCAGTAAACCCAACTGTGTGCACTGCTATGCTCCTCGTCAGTGTCCAAGTGTCAGTAGACCAAGCTGCAAGCGGAGGCTGCTACGTCCCAAACCGTTTTCAAGAAGGCTCTTTAACTAAAAGACCCACTTGTGTGCAGTGTCTGCAATGTTCCCTACTTTTGCCAAGGAGGCGTTGTTGCAGTTGTCAGCAGAGGCAGTTATGAACAGCATCAGCTTCTTACCCCCCCTCTCCCCCATTATCAAGAAGGCCCTACGAGTATAGAATCTAGCCGTGTTCAGATTTTGATCAGTTCCCCACTACTGTTATGGAATGCCCGTGAATACATACCTATTTGTGTGCACTGTCTGTTTTATTTTCCATTCCTGTCAAGGAAATCCTGCAAAGTATAGACCCAGTTGTGTACATTGTCTGCTGTTCCCTATTGCAGTCAAGGACGCCCTATGTGTGGGTAGACCTAGCCAAGTTCAGTGCCTGCACTCTTTCCCATGACTGTTAAAAGGGTCCTGACAGCACATTCAGCTGTGTGCAGTGTCTGCTATGTCCCCCACTGGTTTCAAGGATGCCATGTTTTGCAGGGCAGTTGTGTGCAGTGTCTGGTTTGTTACCCGTTGCTTTCAAGGAGGCACAGTCAGTTGTGATCAGTGTCTGCTATATTACTCACTGCTTTTGGGGAGATCCTCTTATTAGCACACCCAGCTGTGTGCCAGAGTCTGCTGTATTCCCCTACAGTCAAGTACATGTTCTTGGAATATGAATCAGTGTTATATCCAGTGTGCGTATATGCATTTGTGTGCTTATAGGTATGCGTAACTGTGCTGCTGTAATTGTTCCCTAGAGCTTTCAGGCAGGATTTAAAACTGAATGACTCTCTAGGTCCTAGCGCTATAGCGCAAGCATGAGTGCAGTATCTGCTCTATTCTCTATGGCCCCACAGGACCTGTTCATATTCACTCTAATGCACTGTGTTCCAGTTACAGAACCAGTGAAGTCAGTGCGATTTGGCACAATATGTTACAGAATGTCAAGCCTTTCCCATTGTGGCAGTTCCCGTGTAGGACTGACAGGTTGATGTGAACTGTTTTCTTGAAGATGTTTCAGTTTGTCTTTAATTTCCAAAAATACTGTCCGTCTCTCCAACAGCTTCTTTCACATACATGATAGTATTTGCACTCTGAGCTTCTTTATTAACAGGGTTGTACATGTTCATAGAGGGAAACACCTGAAGATCCAGCTGCTGCACTATTTACAATAAGAAAATCACAGATAGCTATTGTACTAACGAGGCACTGATTTCGATGGTTGTACTGATGACATAAACTTCATGTTAAAGAAAGCTGTGACGATGGAGCTGTAATGGTTACAACAATAATTACTGGATGTTCAGTTGCTACCTTTGTGGAGGTGAACTTTACCTTGGCTTTTCGCCATATGTTGCCTTAAATTGGAAACAAGTTCTGGTCCAACTCTTCCTGTGTCACCAGATAGCCCCTGTCATGACAAAGCTGAAACAATTGAAAACTCAAGATAGAAAGCACCCTGAAATCACAGAGTGCTGTGCACAAAATTTCTAACAAACATCTACAGAAGAGCTGTTATGGTCTTCAAAATCATGTTAGATCAAAGTACGCAACAAAACTATAGTCATAACAGTTTGCTTTAGTGCATTAAACTATAAAGTGAAGATATTTAACCAAATCACAAACCTTTAAAGCTCACATAATCACCAATACCTATGATCATGTACAACTCTGATATTTTTTTCAAGAAATCAAAAACAAATAAAAAGAATAGTTCTGTTCTGCTATTCTCACATGGAAGCTCAACATACAAATCTTTGATGTCTTTTTCTTCTCTCTTGATTCTACGATGAGTCAGTGGGGTGCCACACTAACGTGACAACACACAAGTGATAACACCGTCTCCTGACATTCTGGTGAGACAAGTCAGACAGACTCTGATTGCCCAATTTTGCTTCTTTGAATCAAAAATATCTAGATGGCATATTAATTATGGTACAGTCTGCCCAAGCTTTTTGTAAAAAAATTTGGAAGATGAGAGTCCAACTCCATTTTCACAAGAAACTGGAAAATCTACTCCATCTTACCATCACCTACAAAAAATTTGGAAGTTGAATTTCCCACCCTTCCTTCTCCCCCCGGCGGCTTTTTTTTTTTTAATCAGAACTTCAAATATGAGAACTTTTGGGCCTTGCCTCTTCCCTCCCTCCAGCATCTTCCCACACTTGTGAAAAAAAAAAAATAGTCAATCGAGAAAAAATTGTTAGCTGAAGACAAAACTTTTGAAAAATGTGAAAAAAAATTGTTGATGAAACTGCAGACATGGAAGCAAAATACATAGAAAATGAAAATCAACCTGTTCCACCAGTCAACAAAATACAAACAAGTAAAAATGAATCAAGGAAAGGCTTGACTTTACCACCACAAAAAAAAAAAAAAAGTCAAGTGTGACAGATGTGGACGTTCTTGACTCAATGCAACAACATGTAAACATATGAAAACACTGTCACTAGCACAGAAAGCCAGGTCAACTGGAGTCTGTCTGCTTCAAAAAACAAAGAGATGAGCAACATAGAAAAGTACATGCAATAGATGCTCACCTGCAAGATGATACCTAAATGCCTGAAGATGAGAAAGAAAAGACATTGCTACACATACACTGTACGAAGTACACTCCACTTCCAGTGCAATTCACTCACCTACTAATTACAAGGTGACAATCGATATACAAGACATTCCCATCACAATGAAAATTGATACAGGTAGTTCAGTGACACTGATCATAAAACAGATTTTCTCAAAGCACTTGACTCCTTTGACACACTGAAACCACCATCAGTGATTCTCAAAGGATATGGAGGAAGCATTATGAAAATAAAAACAGGAGAAGAGGCAGGTGTTTGCATGGTGATAGTTGTAGATGCTGAAGGGCCTTCACTATTGGGCTGAGACATCATGAAAAATTTGCTTTACCCTGAAAGACAAGATTGCATGTATAAAAGTAGACATCATCAAGCAGTATACCAAACTGTTTGAGAAAGAACTTGGTACATGCAGTATACCAAACTGTTTGAGAAAGAACTTGACTTGGTACATGACATGAAGACACACAAGTTTCTCTGCATGTTTGTTAGAATTCACCAATACTTTAAAAGCAAGACCAGTTCCTTTTGCAATCAATATGAGACAGCGGTAAAGAAACTTGTAGAAGAAAACACTGAAAATGTCATTCACTCAGAGTGGGCGTCCCCTGTATACCTGTCATCAAACCAGGTGGATCACTCAGAATGTGTACAGACTATTTAGGCAGCACCAACAGATTCTGTGATGTAGATCAGTACCCTATTCCCAGTCTTGAAGACATCCCGAGTGAGGTTGCTGGTGGTAAAACATTGTGCACACTAGATTTGTCACAAGTTTATCATTAGCTTGAATTCACACCAGAAAGTAGAAACATTCACAATAAACACACCAAAGGGGCTATTCCAGTACAAAAGACTCCTATACGGTGCCGGTGCTGCAGCACAACTTTTTCAAAAGAATAACAGGAGTTCTAGCTGACTGCAAAGGAACTAAAGCTTGCACGGATGATGTGCCTGTGTCAGGAAAAACAGATGAAAAACATCGAGAAACTCTGCACAAAGTTCTGGCAACACTTCAAAACAAAGGACTCAAACTAAAAAAAAGAAAAGTTTGAGTACAACCTGGAGAAAATTGAATATTTGGGCAACATCATTTCGGAAAAGGAGATTTCATCTTCACAAGAAAAAGTGCAAAGACATCAATACAATGTCTGCACCAACAAATAAATCAGAGCTGTAATCCTTCCTAGGCTTTGTAAACTTTCTCTGATGCTGTGTGCCAAATTTTGCAGAAATCATGGCACTATGGTATGCTCTACTGAAGAAGAATGTCAGGTGAAAAATGGACAACTGAAGAAGTGAAAGCGTTCAATCTCCATTACAAAGTTCACATAATTACAGCAACACATACATCTATTCACACAAAGTGACACACACGCATGAGTACACACATACACAACACACTCTTTCTAGACATCTTCACAGATTATCATGGATATTACTTTTCTTTGTGTGTGTGTGTGTATGTATATATGTATATATATGTATGTATATATATATATATGTATATATATATATATATATATGTATATATATATATGAATATTACTTAAAAGCCTAATATGGTTTTAAAAGTGCTCGACCCCTTAGGTGGGGAGTAACATTTGTTTTATGTTGCTCCCCACGGGGTCAAGCACTTTTAAAACCATATTAGGTCTTTTTTAGTAATATTCATTTTAATGCTCCTCACGTTGAATGGCCTGAGAGATTTTAAAATAATGGAGGAAATCAATTTTAGACTTAACAGATATATATATATATATATATATGTGTGTGTGTGTGTGTGTGTGTGTGTGTGTGTGTGTGTGTGTGTGTGTGTGTGTGTGTGTGTGTGTGTGTGTGTGTGTGTGTGTGTTGTTAAATTCTTTATTAAGCATTCTCAGAGATTCTGATAGAAGGGAATATTGTTATACATTGTAGATCGTTCTTTCTTAGTTTCAATCATACAACTAATGCAAGCATTAAAAGTTATGCCTACTTTTGGTTGCTGTTGGTATGACAGCTGGACATCGTTTAGGCAGACAAGACAGCTGGACACTGTTGGGACAGACATGACAGCTGGCCACTGTTTAGTCAGCTATGACTATCCCACATTTCAAAAGTTTGGAATATGAGTCACACACACACACACACACTTGTATATAAGAATTTGGAAGACGAGAGTTTTTACTCCTTCATCCCACTGTCTCCCACTTTTATAAAAATACCAAAGTTAGCATGTATGAAGACTATAATATTGTTTTTTTTTCAGAGAGTTCTCGTCACACCAGGCTGGCCCCCAAAATGCAAAATATCTGCCAGCACCACTGACTGTGGAATACGCTTTAATATGTAGTGCTACATCCTCTCCACCAAGAACCAGTCAACCCATTTCAATACACTGAACATTGTCATCCTGAAACAAGTGCACCAGAATTGTTTCAAACAAAATCCAGGTCTCTTTTCACTAAGTTAAAGTGGGTCACTCACATCACTGAGCACTGCAAGAGGCCAGATCTATTTCAGGCTTCCTGCATGGAAACCCCCAGAATGGCCCACAGGAATATTGTTGCACAGCCTTCAATGCACTCATCAGATCCATCATCTGGTATAGTGCAGGGGTATGGAATCCCCTATGTAAAACAGGACAGAGACCAACTGGAACAAATCCAAAGATGGGCTGCTCGCTTCATGACCAGCAACTACAACTCTTGAGACAATGGCTGCATCACCCAAGATGCAAAGGCATCTCAAATTACCACCTTTTGAGGACCACCAAAGACAGTTACAATTCACCATACTGCACAAAAATACCAGCAGGCAAATTCCTGTCATTGTACCAAACATCTTCCTATTCCCAGCCATCCAGGCCAAGAGACAGATAAAGAAAAACCGGAACGAAAAAAACTTGATAATGTGAGACTTCAAATATTCTGCCATCTGTAAGTGTGTTTTATCACCAAGCTACTGCTGTTCTTTTTTTTTTTTCCCTTAAAGGACTATCTCTAACACAGAAATGGACAAAAATCAACTTGGTAAGGTGAGGATAAGGAGGGAGAAGACCTACACTCCCTGCTGTAAAATTTTGTTTAGGCCTAAGTTACAGATGTGTGTGGCACCTTTGAACTTAAAGTCAAGGATTATAGCTGCCACAGCTGTTTGTGGCAGCTCGTTCAAGTCTGAAAATAATGAGAAGAAATGGGTCTTTCCTGTATATTTGGAACTGGATTGGTCAGGGATGGCATCTTGGATGCCATAATATTAATGGTGATGTTGGACTTGCTCACAGTTGCCTCATACTGTTGATTTTGTAACGCATGGCCACCGTGCCACATTTTGGGATGAATGGTTGACTTCTATGTCCTCACAGCATTCGCTTTTAGGACAGGTGGGAACGTAAAACTCAACCAATCATCCCAAAATTGTGAGTGAAATAAATTGACAAATAACGTCATGAATAATTCAAACCAAAATTGCCATGCATAATTTAATTAAGCCTGTGTTAATCGATGGGCTTCCAGCTGCCATCCATCAGCCGTTCATAAAGTCCCTTTTTATCACTAAAAGTAGGTACCAACAGTAAATTAACCTTTTTTCAAGTCAGTGCAGCTTTTAAATCTCCCATAACTAAATGGACTAGGTCTACCTATAATTAGTATACTATAAGGAAACATGAGCGGGAGTAAAGCCGGGAACCGCCGAGCCAATTCTAATTCGAAAATAAGATCTAAAGACAGGGTCCCTAACATAAAACTGGTGTTCATTTTCATCTAGAGATGTTGCATTTTCGTCGTATTTACAAAGTTTTATACCTGCAAAACAGTTCTCCTTATTTTCCATAATTTGTAGATCGTAGTTTCGTCCTCCATTTTCTCGCTTAGTATGGTGCCCTTCCACTTCAGCTGAAATGAAGGCTCACGCTGTGCGCGTTTTTGAATCGCCCCTACCCCCCCCCCCCCCCCCCCCCCCCCCCCCTTCCGCTTTTTTTTCGTTTTTAACGAAACGAACTAAAATCTTCAATACCCGACCCAAATATACAACAGTGATTCATCATTCATTTCACATCATCGTTTACATAGTGCATCTTTTACATAGTTTTTCTGTATATCCCTTCCAATCGGATCTCTTGATCTCTATTTCTTGTAGTGTCAGAATCTTCGACTTGATGAAGGTGGACACTTAACGAAAGAAGAGAAGAAAAAATCCTCGTAATGCGGTTAACCTACATTTACCTCACCGCCAACTCAACCCATTAACAATCTCATCCCTTCTAAGTCTCCCTTTCCGGGGGAAAATTAGACCTATGAGTCATTTTGTATAGACTATATACTGTTTGAGATAGATCCAGTGGGTCAATTTTTTTCTTCTCTGAACAACAGATTTTGTTCTTTTAAATACATTCAGTAAGCCTTTTTTTTTTTTTTTTTTTTTTTTTTTTTTTGCTGTCCCAACCTCTGCGCCACCTTCAGAGGCAGTGCACCCACGCCGCTCATTCCGACACCCCGTCCACAGCCACAGCCCGGTCGGCCCCGCCGCAGCCCCGGCACCCGCGATCCACAGGGAACAGTCAATGTCAAGTCGTCAAGAGGCAACCCACGGGAGGAGACACTGCACTGCTGCCGAGTCACTTCGGTGGTGTTCAGTGGCGCCTGTTCTGATCTAACATACGCAGGACACCACCTACTACTAAGCCCCCTACTGACGACAATAATTGCTTAGTCGCGGAGCCGGCGTGAGTGAGCTCTCCCTCCGGAGGGCGCCACCACGTCCGTCCAGCGACAGCCCCCATGGACTCGCCGATACCGATGACCCCGACGGAACCAAATCAAGGCCACAGATGTGGAGAGGACATCGAAATTGAGGTCACCATGAGAGCAGGGCATGAAGGGCCACAGAATTTGAGACTTTTTTTTATATATACTGATCGATGAGAATGAGGATGATTAAGATGATGCTACGGATTTCCATTTCGGTCTGAGACTACATGACAGGGCTGTACTCTACGCTTCCTTTCATAATATATTCCGGCGTCAACCAGGCCCGAGAGATACAGGAACCTGCAGAGCTGGTCAAGAGATTTGAGCAACACTCTCAGAAACGCATCCATTAAGTGTATGAAACTCGACTGTGTGGTCCCAGTCTTCCCAACTGAGTCCGCAGCAACTCAACTCTGGGCAGGAGCCGGTCGGGGCAGAAAAACCCACATGACTTCTGATGGGATTCGAACCCACGACCTCCCAGCCGGGAGTCCGCGACGCTAACCACTTCGCCACAGTAAGCCTATTTGCCTGCGTCAGTATTGGCTGAGTTTTTCTGGTGGCACTTTTTTGTGCTTCTAAATCATTGTATATGTGACGTTCTTGTGTAAATGGTTTAAAAATGGTGATAAAGCAAAATTTCCTTTAAAAAAAAAAACTTCTGCAAGTGTTATGCACACAGTTTACTTCTTTATTTAGTTGTTGACCTTCTGAATTACCCCAGATATTCTTCCAGTCAAAGTCATGTAACGATCCTCAAATCTGGTATCTTCTTGAGAATACAGACCATTGCTGCATAAAACTCGAGATAAAAAACTTGAATGCCTTCTGAGATGTTTTATTATTCATATGTGATCAGTATGTTTATTACTGGTTTCGTTTACAATTGATGTTCTGTCCATTCGTTTTTGTGAGAAATATTTGCACCAGTTAGACTATCGTGCCTTAATTTTGATGACAACATTTTAAAATTGTTTTGTTTCATACATCTATTTGAATTACTTATGAACTAATGGCTGAGCGCAAGCTAAAAATAGTACTACACAGACATGATCATTGCCCTGAATCAAAATCAGTTAATTATTTAGTAAATCCTCTCGTCTAAATTCAGATTGTATGCAACTGAAAAATCCTATGCAAAATGTTGAATCAGTGTGTAGCTGCTGCGTAGTTCTGTTTGCCGGTGAGTTTACATATGACAAGGAACTGATGGACCCTTGTGGGCAGAATGTTACGCCATTGTTGCTGCTTTTAAATGACTAAGACTGAACGACACCATTACATGAAACATACAGAGGTGATACCGCTTAACAACACGTACTTTGACATGTGAAAACCTGACTAATCAAACGTTTATCCGAAATTAACCCTCAAACAAAGTTTATGACTCTACTCTTTTCTCTCAGTTACAGTCTGAACTGAATACTCTAAATGTGGTCGTTTTCTGAAACAACAAACTTGCACCAGTATAGATAAGAACGGTGCAATAATCCATAATCAGTGTGTGTGTGTGTGTGTGTGTGTGTGTGTGTGTGTGTGTGTGTGTGTGTGTGTGTGAGAGAGAGAGAGAGAGAGAGAGAGAGAGAGAGAGAGAGAATCAACTGGCAATACACTGAAGCGCAGCCAGTATGGCAGTATCACGTTTTTCATTCAAATTTTGAACATTGCACCCAAACATCCAATATTGTCACAATGCATACAATGTTTGTTTTATTTTTTAGTGCAACATTCCTGGAAATGACATTGGCCACAGCAAACTGTCGACAATAAACATTCATAAACGTCGTTTGGGGGGTACGCTCTGGTCATGTTCACGCTCTGATCTGATTATCACATTTTACAAAATG
>JADBJO010003454.1:170000-172500 GCA_016801955.1 Conus betulinus | reverse complement strand
CGCCCCGCTTCAAACACTTTGGCTATCTATCTTCCAGTGCCGATAACACTCTGAAATGCGGCGCGTGCACGCATGCACGCACGCATGAACGCATGCACACACACACATGCACACGCACACACACACACACACACACACACACACACATACACACACACACGCGCGCTCGCGCGCGCGCGCGCACGCACATACACACAAGCGTACATTTTTTTTAAAAATTCCTAAATGGGATTCCATGTACCTTCTTACACCGCAAAAGGTGTGTGTGTGTGTGTGTGTGTGTGTGTGTGTGTGTGTGTGTGTGTGTGTGTGTGTGTGTGTGTGTGTGTGTGTGTGTGTTGTCACAGGCAGAGAGTGCAAGAGACTGGCAGTGTAAGAGAGAGAGAGAGAGAGAGAGAGAGAGAGAGAGAGAGAGAGAGAATACGAAGCGCGAGTATTATGATCTCTTGCTGAAACCTCACTTCAGCAATGTTCACAGAGATACATTAGTCGTAGCGGAACTGTCAACCTGGGGCAGCAGGTGACCCAAACACAGCGGCACGTGCTGTCAGAACATTTATGTCAAGATGAGAGCCAGAAATCCTGGGGCACACGGTTGTGTTAGCTTTTGCGCTAATAAGTACATTTTGTTGGAGTTGTGTTCAACCATGCCTGTTCATTTCGAGTAAACACAGCTTCAAAACACACACACACACACACACACACACACACACACACACGCGCACACGCACACGCGCGCGCGCGCGCGCGCGCGCGTATTAGTTGCTCTTACTCGTGAACATTTTGTTTTTTGGATTCGCATGTTTGGTTGAAGCCGTTTTCTTCTCGAGTTCATGTTCACAAGGTAAAATCAATTAAATCTATGCTCGCGGTACTGAAATGATTTTTTTTTCTCTTACTCTGTCACTTACTCTTTCGTTGATAAATAATCAGTTCTTGCATCGCATTCATTGACCTTCTCCTTAACAAATAATTCTAACCTGATTTTTCACATACACTGCGCTCTTTTGGGCACATAGAGTTGCTGGCTTTCGGTTTTATATGCGCGCGTGTTTTGGTCCCGAAAAAAGTGCACCTTTCGTGACATCATGTTCCGTGATAATAAATATCGAAAAAAGTCCAGTTTCTCTTTTTTAATATGTATACAAGGTTAGCTGATGACACTATGTTCTGTGGGCATCAGCCCCTATCACTGCAAACCAAATTATACTGGTCAATCACATGGGGGAAAAAATAATGATACGTCATCATTAGAAACGAAAGACAAGAGATGACAGATGTGCCGACAACACTCACCTGTACGACCGAAGTCATCGAAAGACTGATGGGAGAAATGACTCCAGCAGCGACTGAGGTCTGGTGCGACCTCCACTTCTTGAGGCCTGACAGCGATCATTGTGTCCTTGTCTCTGTGTCATCACATGCACACAGGAAGCAAACTGTGCGTACAAATACGCCTCCACTAAACACACCGAACACACATACGCATTAACACAACACACACATTAACACACACACACACACACACACACACACACACACGCGCGCGCGCGCGCGCGCGCGCGCGCACGCGTACCCACACAAACATTCTCAAATCTAGGCTTACGTGCCCGCTCGCTCACACAAACAAACAAACACAACACACACACACACACACACACACACACACACACACACACACACACACACACACACACACACACACACACACACACACACACACACAAGCATGCACTGGCACAATAGGAATACACACACATATACAAGCGCACGCTCTCTCTCTCTCTCTCTCTCTCTCTCTCTCTCTCTCTCTCTCTCTCTCTCTCTCTCTCTCTCTCTCTCTCTCGTGCACGCACGCGCACATTTGATTTTAAGACACAACAAAGAAAGAAGAAGCACAAGAAAAAGAGAAAGAGAAAAAGAAAAAAAAAAAAAAAAAAAAAGACATACTTCATTAATTTGAGATTTTCGAGTATATGAAAACAAAAAAGTACCATTTAACATAGCTTAATCAGTTCATCATAAAAATAAGGTGGTAAAGCTCGTGCCACTGACGTCACAGCATCTGCACATGGATTGGATTTCGCATCCGATTTATGGTCACTGACGCATAATTATAAATTTGAAAAGCACGTGGTAGCTTGTCACCTCACACTGATTTTTCTTCAGTCACAGAGATTTTCCTCTTCTCTGATTAACTAATTAAAAATGGATTGTTTCATCCCCTGAGGTGAAGTACGTTTTATGCATTCGTTCCCATTTCTGACTCGTTTTGCATCACATTGTCAACGAAAGTGTCTTCATTCAGATCGTGCAATGTCACATCGATGAGTTCAATAAGTCAGTTTTCAGTTTCATCAACGCGGCGTCTCTGCGTACAGACGAGTCCATACAGACGAATCCATCATACACTATCACATATTGTTGAACTCAGCAACCTACTTCGATGTCACGACCCACGTGTGTTTATGCTCAAGTGTACAACTTGCAAATTTATTTA
>JADBJO010003454.1:160000-165000 GCA_016801955.1 Conus betulinus | reverse complement strand
AAGAGAAGCTGTTGAGTAAAGAAAGAAGTGTTTCGCGAGAAAGCAGCCAATGAGAAGAATAATGCAGTGACAACCAGTGCTTGGGAGAAGTGCAGGCTCAGATCTCGTACAAAAGACTCGACACTGGGTCCAAACATAAGTTTATTTTCACCGTAAAATATTTCTTACTTTCTTTCTGTATTGACGAAATAGTGTTTATTTATACCTGCCTGTGCTTTTGTCTCAAGGGTTAGTACACATCGTTATGCGCATGGACACGATATTCTGTCATATTTCATTCTACGTTATGCCACGCCGCATAGCCTATACTTTATCGACTTGTATTGAACTGCATTCTATTGAACTATTGTTTCTCTTGCTCTGTTGTATCATATTCCATTGTACTGTGTGTTGCATTGTATTGTTGCACTGTGTTATATTGTAACTGCATCGTGTTGTATCATTTTGCATGGCACTGTTTTGTATGATGTGTCGTATGGCACTGTATTACCAGTTTTCACAACAGGCAGGCCATGGTGAGTCGATCTGCTTTGCTCCTCAGGTAGATTTGAGAAAAGCTTCTCGATAGCGTTTACATATGTGGGTTTCTTGAGGAGTTGATTCAATTTACTGTTGGTTGTACCCTGAGCTTATCAGTCACTCCGTTGATCCCTCAAAGCACAACCTGCATAGTAACACTAGGGTCAAGCCAGTCAACAGCACCGGTCGGGGCTTCAGGATTTTTTTTTTTTTTTTTTTTTTTTTTTTTTTTTGGGGGGGGGGGGGGGGGGTGCTATATTTCTGCTTTAAGCGTTTGTCTCATTGGAATTACTGTCCCAGTGTTCTTTATTTTTCCGAGTGAAAAAAAAAATGAGTGACGTTTTTCACTGTTTTTCCTTTGAAAGTTCCTAGGTGTAATCAGCATTGCCCTTCACACTCGAACGCACACACTGAACATGCACATACACACAGAAACGCATGAGCGCGTGCAAAGACATGCGCGCGCACGTTGGCACACGCGCGCGCGCACACAATTACAAACACAAACACACACACTACGTATGCATGCACGCGCGTACACACACAAACGCGCTCACGCGCGCGCGCGCGCGCGCACACGCACACACACACACACACACACACACACACACACACACACACACACACACACACACACACACACATACTCAGAGTCACACACGTATGCACACACATAAACACACATGTGGCCGTTCGCATGCCGTCACACACACACACACACACACACACACACACACACACACACACACACACACACACACACACATACACACACACACACACACACACACACACACACACACACACACACACACACACACACACTCACTCACTCACTCACACACACACACACACACTCTCTCTCTCTCTCTCTCTCTCTCTCTCTCTCTCTCTCACACACACACACACACACACACACACTCTCTCTCTCTCTCTCTCTCTCTCCTCTCTCTCTCTCTCCTCACACACACACACACACACACACACACACACACACACACACACACACACACACACACACATCTCTCTCTATACACACACGCGCGCGCGCGCGCGCGCGCTCACGCGCTCACGCGCCCACTCACATAGAGATAAGTGTGAGTGCATGCGTGCGTGCAAGTACCCTCACACGTGTCACGAGGGTGAGGGCGGAGGAAGCGGAGTGATAGTTCTTTAATATGTGGGCTTATGTGTATGTTTTTCTATGTGTTTACTCTCATGTGTTTGCGCCAGTGCGCATGCATGCGTGTGTGTGTGTGTGTGTGTGTGTGTGTGTGTGTGTGTGTGTGTGTGTGTGTGTGTGTGTGTGTGTGTGTTCGTGTGTGTGTGTGTGTGTGTGTGTGTGTGTGTGTGTGACGTGATGTGATGTGATGTGTGTGTGTGTGTGTGTGTGTGTGTGTGTGTGTGTGTGTGTGTGTGTGTATGTACGTATGTATGTATGTATGTATGTATGTATGTATGTATGTGCGTATATGTGTGTGTGCGCGCGAATCTTTGACAACAAAACTGCTTATCAGAACACTATAGAATTTCCCCCTTTGGTGTTCTGTTCGCTTCTATCAGACCCACACCAGACCAGAAATCGATCAGCAGATAAGCTAATCAATAATCCGAGGTACTTGAGACAGCTGTAGGAGACTTGTGAACCGGCCTAGGAAAACAAACCGTGGTTTAGAGAGCGGCTCTGATACTAGGGAGAGACGGTACCACCTCTGGTGTGATACCGGACAGGGGCGATACATAACCTGTTGTTGTGATATCAGAGACAGAATGATCACCTGTTGTTGTCATGTCAGATGATCATCACCAGTGGTTGTAATTCCAGATAGAGATTTTATCACCTGGAGTTGTGATGCCAGATGGTGACGTTATCGCCTCTGGTGTGTGTGTGATATCAGAAAACAGATGTTATCACATCTGTTGTGATATCAAAAAACAGACTTTATTACATTTGTTGTGGTGTCAGAAACAGGCGTTATCACATCTGGTGTGATATCAGGAAACAGACGTTATCACATCTGGTATGATATCAGGAAACAGACGTTATCACATCTCTGGTGTGATATCAGGAAACAGACGTTATCACATCTGGTGTGATATCAGGAAACAGACTTTATCACATCTCTTGTGATATCGGAAACAAACGTTATCACATCTGGTGACGTTATCCCATCTGGTGTGATACCAGATGGAGAGAATTTCACCTATGGTTTAATACAGATAGAAACGTTAATACCTGTGGTTTTGATACTAGAACAGATCGCCTGTGGTTCTGATATTAGACACAGTCATATCATTTGTGGTTCTGATACTAGACAGAGATGTTATCACGAGTGGTTGTGATGCGTATAGAGATGCTATCACCTGTGGTTCTGAAAGCAGATACAGACGTTATCACACGTGGTTATATCAAATTGAGACCTCATCGCCTGTGGTCCAGATATCAGATACAGATGTTACCATCTGTGGTTCAAACGTTAGGTATAGATGAGGTCAAGTGTAGTTCTGACATCAGAGATGTTATCACCTGTGGTTCTGATCTCAGATACAGATGTTACCACCTGTGGTTCTAAGATCACGTGCAGATGTTATCACCTGTGGTCCTGATACTAGGAACAGATGTTATCACCTGTGGTTCTAATATTAGGTACAGATGATATTACCTGTAGTTCTGACATCAGATAGAGATGTTACCACACGTGGTTTTGATATGATGGTACAGATGATATCACCTGTAGCTCTGACATCAGATAGAATTGTTATCACCCGTGGCTCTGATATGAGATAGAGATGTTATCACCTGTGGATCTGATATCAGATAGAGATGTTATAACCTGTGGTTCAGATATTAGATAGAATTGTTATCACCTGTGGTTCTGACATCAGATAGAGATGTTATCATCTGTGGTTCTGATATTAGGTACAGATGATATCAGCGGAAGTTCTGATATCAGATGGAGATGTGTTACCAGCTATCGTGCTGATACCAGGAACTGATGTTATCACCACTGGTTCTGATATCAGATACAGATGTGGTTGTAATATTAGAGAGAGAGACGTTAGCTTCTATGATTCTGCGATTCTGGTATTAGATATGGATGTTATCACCTTTGGTTCTGATATTAGAGAGACGATATCACCCGTTCTTCTGATATCAAATAGAGATGTTATCACCTGCCGTTCTGATTTAGATTCATTTTAAAAGGAATTTAAAGCAAATCCGCCGATAACAGGGACAAACAATTACAAGACAAAACACGACGCGTTTCGACTTCTTAGGTCTTCTTCAGGCAAGATAAACAACAGTCTGGACAATGAAAACGAAGAACGAGCGGTCAATTATCTCCTCACATTTGGCGCAAGATGGGTGTTTCATTCACACACACACACACACACACACACACACACACACACACACACACACACACACACGCACGCACGCACGCACGCACACACACACACGCACACACACACACATACACGCATACACACGCACGCACACACACACACACACACACACACACACACACACACACACACACAGAGACAGAGACAGAGACAGAGACGTGTGTGTGTGTGTGTGTGTGTGTGTGTGTGTGTGTGTGTGTGTGTGTGTGTGTGTTAGAGACCAAGCTCACAGCGCTTTACAATTGACACTGTCGTTTACACACTGGGCTTACTATCCGGGCAGATCCCATTGAAGATCTGCCTGCTGGCACTATATCCAGCGGTTTCCTGTTTCAGTCAATACAAATCAGTCACTCAGTCATCCTTTCATTTTTTTTTCATTTTTTCCATCCACGGAGGGTGCATGCTAAGTGCATACGCGTCATCTATACAAACGACCGTAAACTGACCTTTTCTTCCAAAACTTTGGTGATGGGATTTCACATGTGTGCAAGATATCATGCGTGCTTTCACACTTGGAACCCCAGTGTATTCGAAGGAATAGGTAGATAGACAGATAGATAGATAGTTAGAAAGATAGGTAGACAGGCAGAGAGGTAAGTAGGTAGGTAGATTGATAGATCGATGCTTAGATAGATAGACAGAATAGATAAATAGGTAGGTAGGTAGATGTTGATTATTATTTTTCTTGTTATGCTTCTAATTTGGATTTGCAACACTTTTTTGTTGTTGTTATAAGGTTTGGTTCGATTCAGTTACAGAGGCAGATCTATGACATGTAAGTTCTGTTTCTTACAGGTGAAATAAGTATGGCTGTTGAAGTTATAACTTCCATTCGACTTCACAGACTCAAATGCACCGGTCGTGGTTCGAATCCCATCAGAAGTCATGTGGGTTTTTTTTTCTGCCCCGACCGGCTCCTACCCAGAGTTGAGTTTGCTGCGGGCTCAGTTGGGAAGACTGGGACCACACAGTCGAGTTTCATCACTTAATGGATGCGTTTCTGAGAGTGTTGCTCAAATTTCCTGACCAACACTGCAGGTGTCTCTGTATCTCTCGGGCCTGGTTGACGC
>JADBJO010003454.1:130000-135000 GCA_016801955.1 Conus betulinus | reverse complement strand
TTTCTACCACCAAGCAGCCAGCACTGCATCTACCTTACCCCTTTGCTAGTTTCTACCACCAAGCAGCCAGCACTGCATCTACCTTACCCCTTTGCTAGTTTCTACCACCAAGCAGCCAACACTGCATCTACCTTACCCCTTTGCTAGTTTCTACCACCAAGCAGCCAACACTGCATCTACCTTACCCCTTTGCTAGTTTCTACCACCAAGCAGCCAACACTGCATCTACCTTACCCCTTTGCTAGTTTCTACCACCAAGCTAGTTTTCAAACACAGCAAATGCTGGCACTTTAGAGCAGGTCCGAGTCGCCTGTTCCTATCTAGTTAGCCTACTCTTTTATGGCACCGCTCCCCCTGACTACCGTGAGATTTTGATTCTTTGTCCAGTTTCGCCTACCCGCCATTCCCGTTTTGCCTGTTTAATACAGAACCTGTTATTTTCAACGGGTTTTGAACGAGGTCGGACTTATTTGCATGTATATTAGCTGAAGTGACTTCCCAACGAGTGTTTTACAATTCACCCTCTCTCTCTCTCTCTCTCTCTCTCTCTCTCTCTCTCTCTCTCTCTCTCTCTCTCTCTCTCTCTCTCTAACACACACGCCCGTGGGAAGCGCACACACACACACACACACACACACACACACACACACACACACACACACACACACACACACAAGGCGTTTAAAAACGTAAAAGCTAAATCTTTCAATGACAGGTTTCGTCCCTCGCGTGTGAACTCTTAGGTCTTGACACGATTGCGGTGGCGGTAGTCCACCCATGGTTTGTGTAACATATAGAACACCACCAATAATCTTTGTGGTATGTTCAACACCACGGAGAGAGAACATCACAAGCAAGCCCACCCAGAAAGAGGCCAGCAAAGGATAGAAAAGGAAACATCACAAAAAACTAGTTATCAATAGCAAATAATGGACCAACCTAATAAAGAACTATTTTGAGCCTATGCTTGAAGATGAAAAAGGAAGAGAAATTGCTTGGATGTATAGAATAAAAGAAAACACGATAAAGGTACCAGTTGTTATGAAAGTAAGTTTCCAAGTACGACGAGCGATGGTAGACGTAAACATATGAAAATACAAACTGAAATACTGAACCGCCAAATAAATGAAAAAAAAAAAAAAAAACAGTTGCAAGCCTCGGGCCGATTGGTCTTTTTTTCAGACAAAAAAAAGAAACAAACAAGAAGTGAAAATAAGTAAAGAATGGGAAAGAAAGAAAACAAGTACAGGTACACAATTCCTCAGTCACTATGAAAATCACCTAATATGGAATTCAAGGGCCTAGGAGGGAAGAAGAGGGTTGGGCAACGGGGGAGGAGGGGCTTGGGCTGGAGGGGGGATAATGGAAAAGAGGAGAGACGGAATGAAAAATAATTAAAGAAGAAGAACGTGAAAGCGCTAATAACATCAAATCTGGCTAAGGATATCTTTTGCAGCTTCAGAAGAAGAAAAGTGTAGATACATTTGGATAATATGTTATCATCTGTACAGAGAAGGGTTATGGTGCACAGTGCTGTCACACTGAACAGAAGACAGTTCTAAACTGAAGCATGCTAATCAACCTATGCTTGCCTACTATAACACCTCTCTTTGTGAAAGTTCCTGAGTTCCTCGTATTTTTACTACATTAACCAAGAACAGTTTTTTAACACTATAAAGTATTTTACCAGCAGCAATGGTAATCGTTCAGGTCTGTATTGTGAACAGAACCATTTCTTTACGTCCATCTAGAGTCGATTTTTGCCTCCTGAGTGAGAACTCTTCGGCAGACAGGGCTGGTTGCAGTTGTGGCAGTCCACCCACGCTACATGTGGTGTTCAATGTTAGAATAAACCATGGGTAGTTATAGATGTGAAAATTAGAATTACAGAGTTAGGGGATGGGGGTAGGGTTGTTAGGAGTGGTGGTAACGGTGGTGTGCGTGTGTTTAATTTATTTTTTTTTATATTATTATTAAAGTAGGTAAGAGTTGAAGAAAAATGGTAGGAAACTGCAGCTAATATGCAAGCTGCACGCCTCTGACGAAGATCTGGGGACACATATGAAATATCGTAGAATGCAGGTGCTGTTCTTTATTACGGAAAATTTGTTGACAAGTGCTCGATTTCTCCAGTGCTCGGTTGTTACGGACGCAGCACATTTGTGCGATTTTCAGTTGATGTATGATCGCACGACCGTACATTTGAGCGAGTCTTTCCACCTGATTGTCGACGTTTAGTACCCATGCGAAGAGCAACGGCACTGGCACCCGTTTTTCGCGAGTGAGAGATGGCAATCGTTTAAAGCATTCATATTTATGACCACCAAGGCCGTAGTGTCGGGTCAAAGACTCATGCTTGTCCTGAGGAAAAACCGGTTCTGTCACATGTGCAAGCTTCTGCTATTGTTCTTTGTAACCTTTGTATGACAACACAGGCGCCTTATCGTCACTTTTATCCACGGGCTTGCACGAAACTGCTGGATTAATAATGTATCAGCGACCTGCCTGTCACTTCGCAAGGTAAAGATGGCGAGACAGCTTCATCAAAAACATTTATCGCAGGGTGGTTCATAAAATCAGACAGATGTCAATGTTTTGGTAACTACGGGTACAAAACTGACTCAATAACGGTAGATTCGCGGAATTGTTGGAAAAGAAAGTTGCCGATAAAAAAAAAAATGTTAGAAAATAACAGCGGGTAAAGTTTAGGATCCCAACCATGCTAAGACTAAAGTCAAGTTCAGTTCACAACATTCTGGCATTGAAGTATTTTGAAAGTGATAATGGCACATAGGAATTTCACTCCATCCGTACACAGTGATAGATTTACTTGAAGGTAAATAGAACATGAGCAGTTGAGTGAGTGATGTATTAGGAAATATTTTTGTTATGCCGAAGGGAATGCGCCCGTCCCGATCCCCACCCCCCCCCCCCCCCCCCCCCCCCCCCCCCCCCCACACACACACACCACACCCCCTCCCCCTCCCGGCTATCGCGGTAACTGAAATAAGGATAAAGGAAGTATGCTGGCATGTGAGCGACAAAACACGATGCTGGTACTGATGTAATTCTGACAATCAATCAATCATTCGATCAGTAAGTCTATCGGTCTCTCTATCTGTTCTCTATCACACCGTATAAAGGAGTGAATATAGGTCTGCAAGCTATACCCTCTGTAAATGCCTGTTATATGCGCGTTGATGATTCTAACTTTCTAAGGGTCTTCTTTAGACCTGTAATTTGACTAGACTGTGTCTCTGTCTCTGTCTGTCTGTCTGCCTGCCTGTCTGCCTGTCTGTCTGTCTGTCTCTCTCTCTCTCTCTCTCTCTCTCTCTCTCTCTCTCTCTCTCTCTCTCTCCAGCCTTTAAAACTGATTGCTTATCATTGTACGAGCGCTTGCACAACTACGCCAGACAGACAAGTTATTACGCCATCCAACCCAATCTCTCACTTTCTTACACGAAAAACAAAGACCAAAACAAAAGCCAAACGAAGACAGATACATGCACTATCGTGAACACTTGGGTCGTTCGCGCTGAGAGGACGCAAAGGCACGAAGAACTTTACTCATATCATGCACTCCTTTCACAGTATGAGGGTGTGCATGTGTCCCCAGTGCTTGTCTTCGAGTTTGAAGAAGCCGTTTCAACTTTCAAGCGTCACCGGTAATGTGTCTCCGCCGTGGTGGCTGGGGGTGCAATTTACGGAGGAAGTCTAAGGACCACACTCCCGCCGAGGGTGCAATTTACCGAGTGAAGCTGAGTGCCACATTTATTTCCTGCACAAGTGACGAAATAATCATAATAATCATGACATCTCTCTGCGGTATGTGTACCCTGAAGGCATAGTACCTGTCATTTCAACAGGTCTTCCTGAGCTCATGTGACAGTTTGGATATTATCTTCGTGGCTATCTGTCTTCTTGTCACAAGGGTGTCTGTGTTTCGTACATAATATGCGTCGACACATACACGCGCACACGCACGTGCACATGCGCACCCGCGCGCGCGCGCTCGCGCGCGCGCGCGCGCGCGCACACACACACACACACACACACACACACACACACACACACACACACACACACACACACACACACTAAAGTTACCTTTTTACCCCAAAGCATCCATTTCCTTCCGCCTCAGTCACTCTGAAAAGGCTCTAGTTGCGTTGGTCCTGATGCTGGTAAATCCCCCACCCTCTTCTACACACACACACACACACACACACACACACACACACACACACACACACACACCATACACGCACCCACACCACACACACCACACCACACCACCAACCACACCATACCCACACCATACCACACCACACACACACACACACACACACACACACACACACACACACACGCACACGAGACCTTATGAACCCGACGGGCGAAAACCAAGATACCGGTTTTTTGGTTCAAAACGAAAGATTGTTACCACATTATCAGTTTTATTTATTTATTTATTTGAGTTTTAACAAAAAACCCATTAAACAACTATGTATACTCTGTAAACGGAACAGTAGATTTGTACCATTCTGGAATCAGCAAAGCTGTGGTACTGACAGTGGTGTTATGTTACTAGAGTCTTTTGTTGCCGCACCCCCCCGCGCTCTTATCACTCTTATTACATATTTTGTTTGAACTGCAATTAACATCAAATTGTTTAACGTTTCATCTACTTTAAAGGTGCTTGACAACGTCAACACATATATGTGTTACAAAAAAATGCATCTACATGTAAAAATGGCGTTCACACAGTCAAAAGTTTGCAGAGCATGAAACACAACATAGGCGTTTGATTTTTTTTCTGACATTTAATCGTTTGAACAAAATTCGAACGTCTAGTTTAACAGAAAATATGACCAACTGAAGTAGGGTGTACTTTTTCCCATTTACTCGGGCAAGTCCACTAAGAAATTGAGACGCGAGTCCGAAAAGTTGTCTTCTAATGGTTTTTTTTCTTTTCACGTGAAATGATTAATCATATAAAT
>JADBJO010003454.1:115000-117500 GCA_016801955.1 Conus betulinus | reverse complement strand
TTCCAACAAAATGTCGCGCCATTTGCCCTTACCATTTTCCCCCCTATAATTACAAAAAAGTTGAGTTTTTTTTTCCTCCGACTGACATTTCTTTTTTCAAAGATGATTCGATTGTCATCAGGAGTTTTATATACTTGTACCAAATACGGTTCATTCCCTTTCTCTGAAGACTAGCACCTAGACCCCTGATCCTTTGGTGGAGGGGAGAGAATTTACTACCCAATGTGAAGGATTGTCTAGATATGCAACCTCTCATTCCCTCTTTTGTGATCGACAAGGAGCGTGCCTTTTGCATGCGCATGATTCTCTCTCTCTCTCTCTCTCTCTCTCTCTCTCTCTCCTCTCTCTCTCTCTCTCACACGCACACACACACACACACACACACACACACACACACACACACACACACACACACACTCAGAGGGGGGAGAGAGGGGGGTTAGGGGAGAGAGAGAGAGAGAGAGAGAGAGAGAGAGAGAGAGAGAGAGAGAGAGAGAGAGAGAGAGAGAGAGATTAAAACATTCGTTAAAAAAGGATAAGAGGATTAACTCAGTTTCTCAATTGTGAAACAACGAATGACTGACGTCACCCCAAGTATCTTGACTTCCTTCACGAATTACTGTTGCTGCTGCTGCTGCTGCTGCTGTGTGTGTGTGTGTGTGTGTGTGTGTGTGTGTGTGTGTGTGTGTGTGTGTGTGTGTGTGTGTGTGTGTGTGTGTGTGTGTGTGTGTGTGTGTGGTGTGACCCCCCAATGAACGTTCAGCAACAATGATTGTGTCTCCCCAGCATGCAAGTGGTACCCAGCCCAGCCAGTTTATGCTTCTCGTTAATCGTAAACTGTTCAAAATGAGGGATGCGGATGGGAAAAGGAGAGGAGGAGGGAGAGGAGAAGTGGATGGGACAGAGGAAGTACACTGATCACTTTCAAAACTCATCCGAAGAAAGAAATATGTGACGAAAGGACCACCCGTCCTGGAAAGGCTGATAAGGCGCAACAACGAACGATGTAGAACATTAGGAATAGGAGGGAGGAAGGGTTTTGATGTTCTCTAAATCAATTTTAAAGCAAAATATCTCCAGGTTTAAGGAGTCTCCTTTTATATTATAGTCAATGTTTTTTTTTTTTTCAATTATTATTATAAACCAGATCGATTTATTGATATACGTGTTTCTCTTTTACTGTCGACAGACAGGTCTGTCGTTGTAGTTTTTTGTCCTATTAAGGTTGCTATTTCATTCTTATTAGTATGATCTTATTGACGTTTAAACAACACTGTAGTTGTCAAAATAGAATGCAGAACTCCGGATTCGTGATCATGAAAACTTAATTTTGTTTAGCCTTTCACAGCGCTCTCTCTCTCTCTCTCCTCTCTCTCTCTCTCTCTCTCTCTCTCTCTCTCTCTCTCTCTCTCTCTCTCTCTCTCTCTCTCTCTCTCTCTCTCTGAGCTGACTCACATTCTCAACGTAGACGGGTAAAAAAAATCGTTTTAAACAGCCGCAACCGCCCACCCCTAGATGCAATCAAACATTAGAAAAACACATTTAAAACCGGTTCGACAAGGCAGGAAGTTTACTAATCATTTTCAAAAGCAGTATTCACGCTATTAGAATACAGTGACAGAGAGAGAGAGAGAGAGAGAGAGAGAGAGAGAGAGAGAGAGAGAGAGAGGAGAGAGCATTTGGATCATGTGTTCTATTATGTTGGGAATACATGATTTCTAAAAATACCTGTTATTTATTGTCTGCCCTCGTGGTGGATAATATGTCACAAACAGCACTGTCAAGGGCGTGAAACCTCTCGCAAAGACCTTAAGCGCTTAGAGACGAGGAATGTTGTACCTAATACCGAAATAGGTAATATATCCATTAACCAGTGTGCCTTACTCACCCACCGCACACGGTCGAACTGTGTCAAGGAGGCGAAGTGGTCAGGTGACAGATGGCACCTAAGGTAGTAAGGACTCTCCCGAGTTCGAACCTTCCAGACAGCGAAAGGGGGGAGGGATGTAACCACTAGGACCCGGTCGGTGCATCAAGTGGGCGCTACATATTCAGTCAGTCAGTGGTCGCTTTGTAAACAGTCTTTGAAGAGCAGGAGTCTTGGGCTCGTTCCGATGGTATTGCCGTGGGGCACTGTGTTGGTTCTATTGTCAGGCTGGTTGAATGCGCGTGGACGTTGTTCGTCGTAGCTTTTCTCCAAGATAATTACTTTGTTAAGTGACCCCCGAAGTCGGCGGGAATTTTTGATGTCCATCTGATGCCAACTGTTTGTTTGCTAATCAGTTAGGTAGGGATGTGTGCAAATGCTGATGTGTGGAAGAATGTGGCGAATGGAGAATTCAGGGTACTTGCGAACAGGGGTTTGAGGAGCAGCATGGACAAAAGCATGGCCCGAAGGGAAATCCTTTTTGTCCATCCTTATATAAACTGAGGGAGAACAACTTGTGTGAGAGAGAGACCACCACGTGAGAGAGACCACCACGAGAGAGAGAGAGAGAGA
>JADBJO010003454.1:77500-110000 GCA_016801955.1 Conus betulinus | reverse complement strand
CAGAAATCGCGAGCTGTTTCATAAGGTCATAGCTTAATGAGCCTAAGAACCACCTTGCTCTGATCTCTATGTCGAGAACGTTGTCTCGGGAGCCAGAATATAAGCTGCTGGCTAGACTGGGCATACATCTCTGTCTTGTAGATATCAGCTTGCCCCATTCTGTCTGTATAGGCACAGTGAGTTAAATCAAAATCATCTGTTCCGATAAACCTGAGTGGAGTCCAATATCCGGTCTCATGCCATTTTCATTGTTGATCTCTGGATGGCTTTCCCAAACTGGAAGGTCTGCTGTGCAGTCCCAGTCGCCCACCCCATCCAGTAAACGCCGCTTTCGTGCTCTTGATGTCCAGCTGTTTCACATGATGATTTTTGTCTTCTTGCGGTAGAACGTCTTTTCTGGAGCTTTTGGTGGTATAGCGTTTCCTCTGTCGGTGCTAAGCACTTACCTGTGTCTCCATGTGTACCTCCCTAGGTCAGCGCCTCTTTGTGTGAACTTGGCACATGTTCCAATGTTCGACCTCACAGACTGAGGCAGAAGTTCATCTGCAGCTCTGATGATGGAGGTGATCATAAGACGTGCTATGTGCCATATTTCATTTTAGGTGAGATTTCTTTGGAGAGCGTTTTCTCACTCACACGAGCACACGCACACGCACACATACACGCGCACAAACACACGCGCGCGCGCGAGCGCACGCACACACGCACGCACGTAATCACGCATGTACGCACCCACCCACCCTACCCCTAATCCACCCACCTACCCTTTCCACACACATATGTGCACACACGCATGTGCGGACACACACTCCCCCACCCAATCCCACCCACGCACCCATGCATGCACGCACGCACACACACACACACACACACACACACACACACACACACACACACACACACACACACACACACACACACACACACACATACACACACACACACACACACACATGTGCACACACGTGTGCGCGTGCACACACACGCACGCATGCACGTATGCACACACGTGCGTGCGTGCACACACACACACACGCATGCACGCACGCATGCATGCGTGCACGCACGCACGCACGCACGCACGCACGCACACACACACACACACACACACACACACACACACACACACACACCCACACACACACACACACACACACACTACTTGGCATATGATATCTGTGTACGGGAAAAGGATTTAGGAGCAAAAGTCACCAAAGTAGTCACGTTCAAGTACACCAGCATATAGTCAAATTGAACATTCTTGTTCATACAGCAAGACTGCTTTTCAAGGCAACGGAACGGAGATAATGGAGAGAGAAAGAGTTGAGAGAGAGAGAGAGAGAGAGAGAGAGAGAGAGAGAGAGAGAGAGAGAGAGAGAGAGAGAGAGAGAGAGAGAGAGAGAGAGATGAAGTGCATTAATATTACTTTTTAGAATTAAGATTGAAATCGAAAAGGGGAATAAAGAAATAAAAAGTGGAAAGCTAAAAGCAAAAGTGAGAAAAGAAAAACAGAAAATGAGGGGGAAAAACACCACCTCCACCCCCCAAGAACAAACAAAAACAAAAAAAAAAAAGGTAAAAAAAACGTATTTATCTCTTCTATAAGCAGTGCGCTGGCTTGCACATACACACTGCATGACTACATTATAAAAATATTTCACATGTTGACATTTGCATGCACTGGCATTGCGTGTCCTGTCATTTACAACAGCAAATTATTTTGAAGCAGTGGCAAAAATCGTTATAGGAACGTAAGTAAACGGTACTGGGTGATGATGTGGTAATAGCATACGTATGGATAGGCGTCGGTAACATGAATTTTCTGCATATCTGCAAAACTTGTGACAGTGTTCAAAATAGGTTCTACTTCTTCTTTCTTAGATTTCCACCTTCAACCAGTTGAAGATTCTGACACTAAAAATGTGAACAATAATGTGGTGCTAACAATCTTCGTCTGTAAGATTCTGAGCTTTGGTGCGTAATGTTTTAGTGTGTGCAGTCCATGAAAGATGACAGTCTATCATCATGCCTAGAACACAGTGATTTCCCATTCTTTAATTCTTGCATTGTTAAACACACACACACACACACACACACACACACGGGGGGGGTGGGGGGGACTCTTTATATTCATATTTTACCTTCTTTTCGGGTTGTCAGAGAGAGAGAGAGAGAGAGAGAGAGAGAGAGAGAGAGAGAGATGTTGTTAGCTTTAGAATATTATGAATCTTTAGATAGAAAAAAGGCGTGAAGGTCTCTTGCCGTTTCTCAGTTTTTCTCGTCAGCGAGATCATACTTGCACATGCGCACACGTCTTGACAACCTGCAACAAATATGGAAGACAGTGGCTGCTGATGAAGAGTTTATTACTGTACTTTTTTCACTAGTGCTTGTTCAACAGCAAAATGAGTGGCCGTGCCGCTAACAGAAACAAGAAGGTGAAGGTCTGGGCAAGAATTAGGCCCACTTCCAACTTCGCACATGACAACCTAGAACTCTTGTCAGATCACAAGGTAAGCAGAATCTTCGAACTTTCAGAACAAATTAAACTAAACGTGATCTTAACAATACACTTGTGTAAACGTGAATAAGTTTACACGTTTTCTCTCGAGATTTTTTTTACATTTTCATGAATTTTTTGGCAGACATAAGTAGTTGCAAACTTGCAACAATTAGTGTTACTCATTCAACATGGAGCAAAAAATGTTTAAAAACAGTAAACAAGTGGGGTAGTTTTTGCTAAACTGCCCCACTTGTTTACTGTTTATTGTTTACTGTTCCCTGCCTCATTTCATTTCAAAAAAAAATGTTTAGTTTTGTTGATTTTTATTTCTTGATTTATTTATTTTTTTTGATGAGAGAGTGTACTTGTGTATAAGAAATCGGAAGGAGAGAAGAAGAGATGTGGGAGTGGAGGAAATTAGAGCAATCAAATCTGATGAGTTCAAATGAAATCATAAATATGATGTGGATAGTAAAGACCCAAATAATATGTTTAGAATTACTTCTGACATTTGTACTCTGCAATGTCTTCTTCTTTCTCCTTTGTTACTGCCCGCTTTCATGTAGCTGAAGATTCAGTGAAGGATGGTCTGTTTTAAATGGAGGAATTACAGACGGATAGAGAGTGAGACATATTTAAGGCAAACACACATGGACACACATCCATATGCATGCACATATACGTAGAAGAAAGAAATCGAAAAAAAAAGACATACAGACAGAGGCAGACAGACACAGATACATGGTGATATAGAAAAACAAAAACAGGTATCTCAAACAAGGAAAATATTGCTAGCTAGTAAGAAAACAGATCTCTAAAAAATGAAGAAATTAATTTCTTTTTATTTGCAGAGTATCAATGCCCACCTGAAACGAGACCCAAAGAAAGGTGTTGTCAACAATCAGATTCTGGACTGGTCTTTTAAACTGGATGGCATCTTTCACAATGCAACACAGGAACATGTTTTTTCTACTGTGGCATCAGACATGGTCACTTCAGCTCTTGATGGCTACAATGGTAACACAGATAGCATTATAATTGTTTTGAAAATAAGTTCATAGAAGATATTTTGAATTCATAAGATGGAAGATCATTGTTTTGAAATATGTTTAGGTTTAGCAATTGGATATGCTGGATACAAGCCATGCTCTACATACAAATCTGTTCAGACACACAGGTTCAGGCATATGATTGACATATCTTCCACTGACATGTTGCACTGACATAGATGCACAAACATATTCACACACACACATATTTCCTCTCTCTCACACAGGCACACAACACACAAGCACACAGTCATGCATACACTATGCTCTTGTATGCACACATATGTGCACATATGTGTACATACACACAAGTGCACATACATGCATGTTCACTCAAGTGACATGCATGTGTCTACACACATGTTCGCACACATCTCCACACATACACACACCTGATACACACACACACACACACACACACACACACACACACACACACACACACACACACACACACACATACGCACGCACACACGCACGCACACACACACACACGCACACACACACACACACACACACACACACACACACACACACACACACACACACACACACACACACACACACACACACACATTTAGACACACTCACATACACATACACACTTAGACACACACACACACACACATGCACACACACACACACACACACACACACACACACACACACACACACACACACACACACACACATTCACACATGCACACAATTATTTACTCATACTAAGGGAGGAAGAGAAAGGCAGAGAGTAAATTTTGAGAATAAGGGCAAAATGTTTCTTACTGTTAGAGAGATTTTAGACTGACAGATACACATCATAAAACATGTAAAATTGGTCCAGCAGAAAGGTTGTAGCTTACAAACTCAAAATGCAAAATGAAAGGTATGATAATCACAAGTCATCTTAATAAATCACTTTCCAGTCATTATTAGATAGCACAAGCTGCAAGAAAATAATGCACTACATTTATGAAAATATATTCTGACACAGCTGAAAAGTGTACTCATGGTTTGATAGAGAATGTCTTTTACACTTCAGGCAAAACTTCAGCTTCAAGACTGACTGCATTTCTGTGTGTGTGTGTGTGTGTGTGTGTGTGTGTGTGTGTGTGTGTGTGTGTGTGTGTGCAGCCACCCTGATGTGCTATGGTCAGACTGGTGCCGGTAAAACCTTCACCATCACGGGCGCCACAGAGAGTTATCGCCACAGGGGAATGATTCCACGCGCCCTGTCCCAGCTCTTCCGGGAAATTGAAGAACGCCCAGAGTACAGCATCACAGTCAGGTACTTGGCCTGTTTTGTTTGGCTGGGTCAGTTTGCTGTTTTCATATTCTATGTCACAGACAGTATTGAGGGTTTTCTGTGCACAAACAAAAGTCAGCAACAGGTCTGTGACACAAGTAATGTTTGATTGGCTATGCATTTAGTTTTGTCTTTACCTCTGATGTCGGTGTTCTAAGAGGATGGGACAGTGCATTTGTAAGAGCACTTTCAGCTTCAAATAGTTGCCTATGTTATTAGTGCTCGGAGTGTGTAAATTTCAGATAATTCAATCTTTGCTCAATAATTGCTGTGGTTATGTAACATCTTTTTCTACAGTTTTAATCATCAGCCTCAACTATGCAGCACTTTTCCTACTGTTGCAGGATATCATATTTGGAAATCTACAATGAAACAATGTATGATTTGCTGTCGTCCCTCCCTGAGTCAGAGCCACAAGCCACTGGAGAACCAATGGTTGTGACAGAAAACCAGGATGGAACCTATGTGAAGGGGCTGGCATCTCATCTGGCACAGAATGAGGAGGAGGCTCTGAATCTTCTGTTTGAGGTGAGTTCAGTCATCTTGAAGTATGATATGTATGTACTTTCTGTATGTGTCCATGCAGCATTGTGTATGTGTGCGAGAGTGAGATATTTCTTCTTTTGATTTACATTTGAATTGGTTAGATTTCTTTAATTCACATTCTCTGTGTTGCTGACCCTCTCTGTCTGTCTGTCATATGTCTGTCTGTCTGTCTCTCTCTCTCTGTCTTTTCCTCCATCTGTTTTGTTTTAAATGAAGATCATTGAAGATTATGCCCTGGAGTTCCCATTTTGGTCTGAGATAACAGGACTGGGAGGTACTCTGTGCTCCTTTTCATAATATTTCCCAGCATCAGTGAGGCCTAAAAGATGCAGATATCTGCTGTGTTGGCCAAGAAATTTGAGCTGAACTCAGAATATGTCCCCCAAGCACATTAAAGTCAGTTTTACAGTTCAGGTCTTCTCTTAAGACAGTGTGAAGCACGAAAAAATGAAGAGGTGGATTTGGGCGTTAGGGGGGAAAAAAAAAAGGAAAAAAAAAGAAAGATCACCGCCTTAGGTGCTCCATTGATCCGATAACTGATGCCACAAAAAAAAAAAAAAAAAAAAAAAAAAATTTTTACTTAAATGTCAACAACATACTTAGCTATGGTTTAAACTAGCCAAGGCCAGAAAATGCCACAAATGAATGCCTGCGATTGGACTTGAACCCTCCAACCCATGATATAAACCCACTGCATCACAGTGGCTACTCTGTCTGTCTGTCTGTATGTCACTCTCTCTCTCTCTCTCTCTCTCGATAAGGTGAGAAAAATGCATCAACACAATACTACTATTAGTGCTGTTGCTAACAGTGTTGTAGTTGTGATAAAACATTAATAGTGATAAACTTTTCTTTTTTCAGGGGAAAACAAACAGGGCCATTGCTGCTCACTCCTTGAACAGAATGTCATCCCGATCCCACTGCATCTTCACTGTGTACCTTGAGGTAAAGGATACCCATGATGTCATATCACATGGACTTTATTGATCTTTTGGGCATTATAGATAGGAATGAGCAAAGTACAGAGAGCAACAAAAAAATGTTTTGTTCATTGTCACTGATGCCTCTTTTTGTTTTGTTGAACTGACGGTTAAATTGAAATGACATAACTCATTTTGTTCTGTTAAATTGATAGTTAATGAAAATAGTATATCTCAATTTGTTTAGGTAAATTAGAACTTGATGAAAAATCTTGCCTTTAGCATGTAGCGTTTCCATCATTCAGACAGTGTAGTATTTTAGAGAAAAAAAAAAAAAAAAAAAATTAACCATGTCAGTGACAGCATTTTTTATGGTGAAATCAGTAGTATTCTGTCTGGTTTGCCAGGTTCATCATTAAGCAAAACTAATTTCAGATTTTAAAAATGTCAGTGAAGTAGCAGATTGTCTTCTGTTCTTCTTCTTATCTGTCATTTTCTTTATAAATAAGTTTTTTATGTAAGAGATAGTTTAGAAGACAGAAGAAATGACAGTCTTAGACATGATTTTGTTATCTGAGGTTATAGAGGGATTCAACTTAAAGTGTATTTTGGTGTGGAGATTGCAAGAAACATTATGTAAGGATATATGTTTTGAACATGAAAAATGATTCCTTTCTTTTATTTTCTTTTTGTCCATTTCCAGTCAAGATCCAGAGTGCAGTCAAGTGCTAAGTACACTGTGTCCAAACTGAACTTTGTGGACCTTGCTGGCTCTGAACGCATAGGAAAATCCAAAGTAAGTTTGATTTGATCTTTCCTTGTATAGTTCATGTCAGCATAAATGAAAGTGTGTAGGCGTCTGTGTGTGTGTGTGTGTGTGTGTGTGTGTGTGTGTGTGTGTGTGTGTGTGTGCATGCATGGGTGTATATATTTTAATTATGAATAGTTTCTTCAACATTCCATTTTCTGTATCTTCTGTCTGTCTTGTCTCTGTAATATGTTGATCCTTTTGAGCTGACATCTTCTGTCTTGGTGCTTGCCTTGAGCTATGTTCCTTCAGTTTACATACATTGTGTACTATGATTACTTATTTGTTTATCTGTATTAAATTCTCCACCCATCCAAGACATCTTTTATTCCCAATACCCCCACTCTCTTATATAGTTACAGTCAGTCTTTCTGTAGCCCTCTGGTTTATATGCATTTTCATGTCATGAATATATCTGAATGTACATCATAATTGTATATGTGTTATTGAGTTCATGTGTTCTCTTAATATTTCTAGACAAACATGCTGTTAGAATGAGTTTCACATCTTTTTTTTTTTCCCTGTTGATGCTTCACTGAAATGATCAGCTCATTTCAAATTAGTGAAGTTTAACCAAATTTTATATAGTTATGTGCACCCAGTGAAGGACAAAGACTGGGATGCCCAGGAACTGAATGGTTGGTGTAATCCATGCGCATGTGGTGTGCCAGTCTGAAGGGAAGATGGTGACAGAGGCCATGTACATCAACAAGTCCTTGTCCTTCCTGGAACAAGTGGTGATCGCCCTGGCTGACAAGCACCGTGAGCACATCCCCTTCCGCCAGTCCAAGCTCACCCACTACCTCAAGGACTCCATTGGCGGCAACTGCAACACCGTCCTCATCGCCAACATCTGGGGCGAGCGCAATCAGCTGGAAGAGACAGTGAGTGTGATCTGGTTGAAGATGTTGAATAGACAGGGAATGGTGGCTGGAGAAAGTTGTAGCAGTATTTTCTGGGGGCAGATTTATTGATTGGCTTACTGGATGGTTTACTTACCAGCAGTGAAGTGCTTCTTTTGTTTGCAATTGATATAAAAAGACTCTGCCATAAATTCCTGTTATCGTTTTGTTATCATTTCTCTTTTTTTTTTTCTCTTTGTTGTTGTTGTGTTGTTGTGCTTGTTTCATTGATTTTCCTTAACATTTGTTTTGGAGATAATTTTTTTTTTATCTCTTGACTATCATATGTATCAATTCTCAATAGTATGGGACTGTGATTTCAGGAATAAGTAATTTCATACAGAGAGCTATTAGTATTCTTTGGAAAGCAAAGTGATCTCAAATTCACTCTCCCATCAACCATACAAAATCTCTTACAGGTTCAGGAAAACTTGATTGTGACTAACTTCTGCACATTTTAGGTGTGTATGACAGCTTGAGACTGTTGCATACACATTGTCATTAAACTGCATTTTGCTTTTCAGGTGTCCACTCTCCGTTTCGCGACTCGCATGATGTGTGTGTCCAATGTGCCAGCCATCAATGAAGTGTATGATCCAGCAGTAAGTACCTGTTGACTGGCTACTGGAAAAAAAAAAAAGACTGAAGGAAAGGCTAACTGGTCATATTACAACAACAGCAACCTACATAAAAGTAAAAAAAGTATGAACAAAAAATGACCAAAGAAGAAAGAATCTGTAAGAAAATTTTTCAAATATCCTAACCAGTTTCCTTTCTTACACTTCCATTTATAATCATTTCATTGAAAAGGAAACATAAGAGGACAGAGTAATGATGCGATTTATTTGTTGTCACCTTGTCTCCCCAGGCTTGCAGATATTGCAAAGAGAGTGATAGTCTGGTGGTGAGATGATTGTGATCACTTGTGTGTCACAGGAATTGGCATGCCTTTGGGATTTGTTTGTTTGTTTGTTTTTTTTTCTAAAAAAAAAAAAGTTTGTTTAAATTATGATTGGTCTTTTTCTGTTGTTCTTTTTTTTTCTTTCTCTCTCTTTTTGCCATGTTTTGGATTTGAAACGCCATAGAATACAGGCGTTTAAATTTTTTTTATAGTTCAGTAATGATAATGATGATAATAATGGTAATAGTAAAATTAATAATAGAAAATTGATGAGTATATCTATAGCCCTTTTTGACACCTTAAAGCACTTTACAGTTTCAGTTGAATACATGCTCTCACATCTGAAATCAGAAAACATGCACACTGACTTGCATGTCCATCATCTTGACACACACACCCCTTTAACCCCCTGCCCTTCCCCCACCTCCTCCACCCTCATACTAAGATACTCCAAAGACACACACACACACATACACACACACACACACAGGCACACACATGCACACATATGCACGCACACACACACACACACACACAACACACACACACACATGCATAAGCATACATTTATACATATACTGTGACAGTCAAAAGCAGTCCATGGGAGGCAACTAATGTCACAAGTACTTTATATATATAATGCACATTAATTTCAGTATTTTTGTGCATATGTATAGAATGGGCAGACAAAGGTGTGGAGAGGGGTTAGCAAGGTGTACAAGCCAGTTTGTGCTTATGTGCACAAAGAATAATCGTTGTATCAATATCATTACTGTGATACTTCGTAAGAATACATAGATGTAATGCATTCATTGGGCATCCAGTGATAGTTATATACCTGTCTGTGTTCATATAGCTAGTGAATAAAACTTTGAGGCCAGTGTAAGAAAACAAAAAATAAGAGTCCTAATGGACAAATTGTAAATGCCAATGCATTTTTTTCCCTTCATGAATGATCAGACAGGCATCTAGGGCTTGGTTGGGCAGTAGGTAAAGCATCAGAGAATTGTTCCAAGGTCTGAGGTTCAATTCTCACTCATGACAGCCAAACTTGAAAATATTTTCTCTTGTGCAGACTCCAGTCCCCTTCTAGTCCTTCAAAGAAAGCTTTTGATCAAGGTCCCATGCTTGAAGGCTTGCATGAAAAGTCTTGGACCCACCTTTCGAAGAAGACAATGCCATTGTGCATCATTAGGATGGATGATATGAAAATGAAACACATGCATACTGTTGTCATGTTGAGACATCATCCACGAAGACAGAATGTGGCTACCAGTATGGTGTAAGTGGAAATAGTCAAATAGTCAAAAATCTCATCAGTAGTAAAGCTTGGAGTTCTAGGTGAGGGATGAAGAAAGAAGTACAGAAAGGCAGAAAACTTCTGGCTTATTTAGTCAATAAAGAACAAAGAAAAAGGAAGAAGAGAAAACAAGTTTGGTCAGTGAACGTCTCAGTTCTAAGAAGTGATTCGGCTGAATACAGTTTCAGCAAAGTCTGTATTAAATGAAGTAGGCTGTGGTTTTCAGCTAGGCTTGTGGGAATCGCACCTTGATATTCCAGAATGACACCAATAACCACTATGATGTGGTGAGCAAGTGATATACATTGCATGTTCTTCAGTGACTTCTTGTTATTGTTTCTGTTTGTCTTTCTGCACTTACTTTTTGTTCGTTGTTTGTTTTCAGTATCCATAGCCATTAAAGCAATGGTATTCTGCTTAGTATTTGGTTCAAATCACTCACTGCACTACAGTCACTGCTAGATGTTTTCTACAGTTACAGATCATTGAAAAACAAAACACCTTTCCATCTAGCATCATTGTGTAATTTAGCTGCTGTCACTTTGTTGATTATGCCTGTTGGTTGATGCTGACTTTTTGCTTGATTTGTTGACATTCTTTAATGAGTTCAGATGTGATGATCTTAATTTTATGTATTTATAATCACTTATGAATTGTAAATTAGATGGACTTGGGTGGAATGTGATAAAAAGGTTTGACAGTTTTGCTGCTTGTCAATTGTTTTTACTAGTAATATCAAGACAGCCTTGTACATTACTTTTATATTCTTCAGTGTACAAGATCACATTTTCCTCTTTTCTAAATTTCCCAAGCCAGAGTAGATGTCAGAATCAAATTATTGGTGTGAACTGGAAAGTGTGCGACTTAGAGTTGAAAAGTGTTAAAGTACTACAGATTATGAGACTTAGAGTTGATAAAGAAGATAAAGTACTACATCGGTTATGGTATGATTTTAATGTGGAAGGCTGCCTCTTTGTGTGTGTGTGTGTGTGTGTGTGTGTGTGTGTGTGTGTGTGTGTGTGTGTGTGAGAGAGAGAGAGAGAGAGAGAGAATGTTTTTTGGGGACGTGCGCTTAATCACACTGACATTGGAAGAATATTTATGTAATTATCACTTGCATGTGTTTAGATTCAAATATTAGAATACAATGCTTCAGTATGATGGGTGTATGTGTGTGATTTTTTGCTAAGAACATCTAATCCAGTGTTATATAAAGAAGAAAAGTTGTTTTCTTTCTCAGTTATCTTTAGCAGCAATACCATCGCAATCATTACCATCATCTTCATGATTACCCTTCACATTCTTATCAGTGTGACTTATTTCAACTCCACAGCTCTTGGTCAAGAAACTGCAGCGTGAAATCAATCACCTCAAAGCCGAGCTGGCAATGCATGACACTCTGGTATGTATACTATCTGCAGATGTGATTTCTTGATTTGACACAAAAATAGGTAATAAAAACTATTTAATGGAGGCTTGGGGAGTTAGCGAGATTTCTGGAACCCTTAGTTACATACAGCATGGCGGGAGGCTTAGCGTCCTGTCCAGTTTTATGTGTTGTCCATCCTGAAGTCTTTACTCTGCTCCGAGACATCTGTCCTCCACTGTACCATGTAGAAATGTCTTTGGGCATGGAGTCATGGCAAGTTCATGTGCTAATGTCATTCTGAGCATTGTCTTTGTCTGCCATTGAAGGTGCTGATTTAATTAGACACGGTAGAATAGCCCACATAGAAAAGCATTTGTTGTCATTTTGATTCGGTACTCATATGTATGGACATATATGCAGATAGCCTAGTATTTTGATGATGTGTCTTACAGATAGGTATACTTTATTTTCATTCTTGGTTCATGCTATTGTTTCCTGTTTTAACTTTTATGCATTGGTCATGTTAAAAAAATCTTTTTGAAGAAAAAGTGCCTGTCTCAGGTTTTTTTTAAATATTTTCTTGATCCTGAAGTGCTCTCTGTTGTATTCTTTAGCTCTCACTCTCTCTCACTTTCCCCATCTGCTTCCACCTGTTCCTGTTCCTCCCCCATGATATAATGTGATTTATGCCTTTTATGTTTCGTGACATACTCCAATTTTCTTTTAATCAACATAAGTTTTTTTTTATGTTAATCAGACTGTCAAGACTGCTGGTATCCTCTTTCTAAGGTGTGCACTTTAAAAACGAAACATTGCAGTTATTTCTGTTGTTGAAAGAATGCAGGTTTACTTGTTCATGACTTGTTGGATTGCTTCAGATATGAATGCCATTTCTTTGGTCTTGTTCAGTGTTGTTGGTTGGGTGATTTATATTCTGCTCTGTAGTTTGAAGATGTACGCTTTGAATTTTGCGGTGAAGCATGATTTGTATATTGTAAGAGAATAGGCAGTAGATATTTTGATTTAAAAAAGAGTTTTCTTTAGCTTTTTAGCACTGTGTCTTTAAAAAATAGTATTAAGTCTTGAAAAATGTTAAGTAAAATATATGAGTGTGTGTATGTGCATGTGTGTGTGTGTGTGTGTGTGTGTGTGTGTGTGTGTACACATGTATGAATGCGTTTGTGTTGTGTGTGTGTGTGTGTGTGTGTGTGTGTGTGTGTGTGTGTGTGTGTGTGTGGCTTAAAAAATCAGGATTTTTTTTTTTTCTAGACCAACAAAATATGAACACAGAACACAAATAGGTAAAAGATGAAGTCAGTAAATAAATTTACATTTCTACACAAATGTGTCAGGGAAAAACACTTATTAACTGTGATTGTTAAGACATTCATGGATGTTTATTTTGCTTCTTCAAGCTGAAAGTAGTTTGTGTTTGCTATGGATCTTAGAGACTGAAAATGTATTCTGTTGACATTTATATTCAACAACTCTTAAAACCTGAGAAACAAAATTTTGTAGTAACAGTCATAAAAAGACAAGAGCTTAGTTCAGGTATTCATGCCTGCATGCGTGTGTGCATGTTCTTGTAGGCCTGCATGTGTGTGTGTTTGAGTATGTGCGTGTGTGCACTTTGTTGCTGAATTGGTTTTTTTTTTTATATTCTGTACTGCTTTACTGCTTGGTATTATTCTTAAATGTGATTGTCATACATAGCGCACTCTGACACCTCCAATTGCAGTACAGTATCATTTGAATACACGCCCACAACTTAAATGTGATTGTCATACATAGCGCATTCTGACACCTCCAATTGCAGTACAGTATCATTTGAATACACGCCCACAACTTAAATGTGATTGTCATACATAGCGCATTCTGACACCTCCAATTGCAGTACAGTATTTGAATACACGCCCACAACTTAAATGTGATTGTCATACATAGCGCATTCTGACACCTCCAATTGCAGTACAGTATCATTTGAATACACGCCCACAACTTAAATGTGATTGTCATACATAGCGCACTCTGACACCTCCCAATTGCAGTACAGTATCATTTGAATACACGCCCACAACTTAAATGTGATTGTCATACATAGCGCACTCTGACACCTCCAATTGCAGTACAGTATCATTTGAATACACGCCCACAACCTCTGCAGACTGGTTTGTACATCCTCTGCTCTCCAGACATCCCATACTTACCCCCATTCCCCCAGACCCTCCACTCTCCTTCCAACATATAAACCAGTTCTACTGTTTAAAAAAGAAAGAAAAAGAAAACAGCAGGTATTATCTTGAATGAATCTAGAAGTCATACAGCATGTGTTCCATATGAATACAATTTGCTTTCTTTCTCCAGACCAATCGCAGCCAGGTGACCTATGAACCCCTGTCAGAGCAACAGAAATATGAGATACGACAACAGTGTCGGCGATTCCTGGAAGGGAATTTGGATGAAATTGATGTAAGCTGTCACTTTAATTATCTTAGAGAATGTTTAGACTAGAGAACTTACAATCAAGATTTGGCATTCTTTTTTAATTTTGTTTTTTATAGCAAAGTTTGTACTTATAACCTTGAGAATCACCAAAATCTTTAACATTACACATGTAACCACAGGAATCTAATGAAACTTCAACAGGGCTTGTTTGTCTTGACCTAGCTTGTTGTTAGTGACTTTATGATGATTTTTTTGTCTTTATATCTTGTTGGGTTGGTATAAAACAAGTGAGATGTTTTGGGCAAAAATCTGTTTTTAAAAAAATCCATTTTGATAAGTAACCAGTTATAAATTAATGAAAAAGAATAGGACAGCAACCAAAAAAAGTGTGTTGCGGACACTGTGTTGTGCTTTCCCTGAAGAGAGCACAGAACTGCACACTGAGAAAAGGGTTTTGATAATGGAAGTATGCGTTATGCAATACAGTAAAATTTGCTAGAGTAGTTTGCAATGCAGTGCAGCATAGTAAACCAACTAACACTTTCTGGGAGAGTGAGAGGAGGGTTAGGACTGGAGGCGGCATTTCATTTGCTCATTCTTCATAGTCATAATGATTTGATTGGCATAACATACAGAGCAGTGTAGATTTTAATGAATGTTTCTTTTTTTTTTTTTTTGACAGATTGTCAACTTGAGACAAATTCAAGGAACTTTCGATGCCTTCCGTGAAATTTATGGGTAGGTTTTCATGATGTGTTTGACAGTTCACATCTTTCTGTTGTAAAGGCTGTATTTATGCACATGCGAGTTCAATTTATTAATGTTGTGTCAGGAAGAGAGATTTACTTCTGTTTGTGTCTGGGTGTTTTTGTGTTTAGATTAGAATTAAGTCTCTGTCTTTTAAAACTCATTGGCAAAGTTAAAAGTCAATGGTGAGTCATTAAAACAATTTGCATTCAATCTGACATCAATTATTTTCAAGTCTCATGTTATCAATCTTTGATTTGAGATCTCACAGGTAAAATTAGCAAGTTAATGGTGTTATTAAAACAACTGTTTGCATTTACTGTATCACAGTCTAACATGAATTGTTTTAAGTCTTATGGCTCTGAATTCATGTTTGCTTCTTTATTGATGAGAGTGCCATCTAGTGGACCAACAGATTTAAGTTGTCTTCAGGATAATGTAAACATAAGTGACCCAGAGGCTTTATACAAAATGTTTCTTTTGAATTATAGAAAGCGCTGTAATGATAGTGAAGACGATAATGGTGATTATGATGATGATGTCAGCTGCATTATTATTATCCAATGTTGTGTGTCATCAGACAAGTGGAAGAGGATGTGGAGGAACGACTCAGGCAGAAGTTCACACTGATTGACAAAGCTGACACTGCTGCTATCGCTGCAGCTCAGCAGGTAAGAAATGCATACTTTATGATAAGTGTCAGTGTCATAGACAGTGAAGATGTTAGCTCTGCAGCCAATGATTATGTTGACCTTTTAGCTTGAATACACACTGATCTTTCTGTGTACAGGACATAAAATAATGAGTGGGACAGCATTCTATGTATGAAACAACTGTAACCTATCCACACAATAGTTGATTCTTTTTTTGAGCCATATTACAATCCTTTCAGCTGATATAGATGTTGGTATAGTATCAGCAGTTGCTATAGAAGAACCTACCCATGGAGAATATCTCTTTTAACTCCCTTTTCATATGAAGCTGGTTGAAACAGTATTGACCCTTACGCTGGTTGCTGCGATATATGTCGCGCCACAACATTATGTCCCTTGACTGGTTGTTGCGACATAAATCGAACTGTGGGGTGAGCCTTGTGATCCTAGTTTCACCGACACACACAGATACAAAACTATAGCTCAGTGACAAACTAATTTGCATGAATTACTGAACTAGCCCTGGAACATGGATTTTCAGCATTTCAGCTTGGTTTACAGTAGTAGCAGCTTGTAATGCATAGCGCGACTCAACTCGTCTAGCAAACAAAAATGGCGGCGCCCAAAGAGAATGTGATAAAATTAGGAACGTGTTTGAAGATGTTTTTGCTGAATTTGTTGTGGAAAAGCAGGTGAAGAAGAAGAAGTTATAGACATTTTTTAATGAACTGGGTGTGGTGGGTGATAGTTTTGATTTAGATCAAGCATAATGTAATCGGAAAAAGCAGGTGTGAAGAAGAAGTTATAGACATTTTTTAATGAACTGGGTGTGGTGGGTGATAGTTTTGATTTAGATCAAGCATAATGTAATCATGATTTTGAGGTCAACACAGACAATGACTGGATGAGTGCTTAAGGATGAGGGGAATCTCAGTATGCCATTCAGTGGGGAAGAAAAACTCAGTGTAGCCCTGCCAGATGATCCTAAACCTTTCAAACGTAAATAGCGACAGTGTGGGTTATTACATTTGTTGACCGTGACCATTTTGGGGTGTTTTTTTGTTATCAGCATGTGATTTCAATGTGAAAACTGAACTGTACCACATTCATTCTTACCTGGATTACCTGCATGGAAGATTGGTATAATCAACATCGACTTTCCTTTGAAAAAGGCTGTAACTTATTTCTGGATACTGTGGAACATCATAGACTGGATTATTTGTGAACAAGCTCTTGTGAATGATAAGTTGGATGTGCCACCTGTTTTCAACTGTTATTTTCACATTCTGGACAAGTAAGCACCTAATCAAGCACTCACAGGCACACCAGTTCTGTTGTATATTATTCTTATTCAATTACTAACCATTTTTATTCTACATGTCATGTTCAAATACTAACCATTGAAAAGTTTATGCATATTATACAAACATAACTATTCCTTTCAAACTTTCCTTCTGGAAATTCACCAGACAACATACTTAATAGCATGTTGTTAAATAGCCAGTGTAAGGACTGATTTCATGTCCATGTGCTGTCGTCACTGATCCCCAGATGACAGGTGCCTTCATGACAGATATTCATTCAGCCCACACGATGCCTGTGAATAGTCATGTCTGCGTGTTGTGTTTGCACAGTTTCATGTATAAGCCACATGATTCCTGTGGACAGTGTAAGTGTTCATATGGTTTCATTTGAGATTCCATTTCAAAACCAAAAGTAATTCAGTCCAAACGTTTCATACAGAAGTTCAGCGGAGTGAGTTTGATGCTAAACAACACATTTTCATTTTAACTGGAGCTGAAGTTTCGTTTCCTCCTGGAAAAAAAAAAATCCACTTTTACAGACAAGGTTTTCCTTACAACCAACTTTTGATTCAGCAAGGTTTGGCTTGTATTTCTTTCAGTTCATTTTTTTTTCTTTTTCTTTTTTGTATTGTTAGTTTTCTTTGTTTACGAGGCTTAGCTGTGTTAACACAGAAAGGAGATTTTCTTTTACACTTGATTCCCAGGCTGGAGTAGCCATTGCGGATGACGGAAGCCTGGTAGGTGAAACCGATGGCTCAGGCTTTGGTGTTGGCTCAGCTCCCAAGTCTGCCAAGGCAGAGCCATCAGCTGTTGTGCAGCTGAAAGAAGGAACGAGACCGTGAAAGGAGGAAGACTGGGAGAGGAAGGTGAGCATTCACAGCCTGTGTAATGAATAGTACAGATGGCTTTCAGTTTCCCCACCAGAACCATGTCCATGAGCACTTATTGTCACTGTGTTTGTTTTTTTTTTTTAATGTAGACCCACAGGGAGTGTTGAGGGATATGCAATGGCAGGTTTCCTCTCTAGAGGCAGATGCTGAGTCAGTGTTGCCCAGCTTTATTGTAAGTGGAAGGGGGTTTTGTAGGTAGTGTTTTATGTATGTTAAATGATACGCCAAACACCCCCAAAGTACTGCAGGAACAGTGTAGAGTTTTCTTTTATGTATGGAGTCATGGAAAGGGTTTCAACTGACCGTGCAGCAGCATCACCTGTATTAAGTTGGGGTGGTTGCAGTCTTTTTACGCTTCTTTAGTTCTGAAAGCATTGTTTTAATACTTTCTGTCTCCTGAAATTTTGCTGACAATTATTTTGTATCAAAACATATTTCAGATACTTTTTCAACAGCACAGAAAAATGACAGTGAAATACAGCATTACCTCAGATCAAAGGGATTGACATTGTTTTCAGGTTTATAAAATTTGGGGTTATCCTAATTTCAGATTAACCAAATAACACTACCGTGGTCAATCAGTCCAATTCTGTTAACTGAAATTTCAGTTTTTCTGTTTCAGGATAGAATGAACTCACCTTTATTGCATTAGTTCTCAGAATTGTTTGTTCTTTCTGGGAAAATCAGTGCACCATTTTGCAGACTTGTTCTCCATCCACATATTGTAACATAATGTGCAGCCCTCCTGGAGTGAAAACTGCTTCCAGTCCTTCCCACAGTGCCAAGGGGGAACGGGAACGGGAAGTCAAGTCCCCCCATGGGTCACAAGCAGAGCGTGACAAGGATCCAGATGGGTCGGCTTCACCTGTTAGCTCTGCTGGTGCCACTTCCAGGCCAGAGAAAGTGCAGCGCCCAAGGTAGGTAACACCACTGCTCAACTACTTGTTTTGAGGGATTGTGTTCTGTTGTTAATATGCACATGAAACACTGAGTGAATGTCTCTGGTTTTTGTTGGGAAGGCATGCATTCATAGGATCAAAATGTTTGTACATATGTTGCAAGGAATGACGAATTATGTGTTCAGTGAAACCAGCTTTTACTGTAACCCCAACTGATGACAAAATATGGGCTTTGGTGGAGTCAACTGATGATGAAAAATATGGCTTTGGTGGAGTCAACTGATGACAAAATATGGGCTTAGGTGGAGTCAACTGATGACAAAATATGGGGCTTTGGTGGAGTCAACTGATGACAAAATATGGGCTTTGGTGGAGTCAACTGATGACAAAATATGGGCTTTGGTGGAGTCAACTGATGACAAAATAAGGGCTTTGGTGGAGAAAAAAGTAATTACTTTTGATCAGCAAATTCATAATCCAATCAGCGTTGAATGAAAATTGCTTTTTTATACATAGTGTATCCATTGTGTTTTATCAGAAAAAGGATTGTGTGGCACTGGATACAACACCAAAGAAATGGGTCTAGTGTAGATTTGAACATCAGTTGGTCAACGTAAATTATGTTTCGTTTTGTTTTCTGTTATTTCAGTTGTTGTTATTTTTTTTGTCTGTATTTTTTTTTTTTAGATAGAATTGACATAGTATCATATCTGTTCATGTATAATTTTTGTACTCTTCATCATCATCATTTCATCATCTTTATTATCATCATAATGTCCTTATTTTCTTGTTCTCTGTATGTGTATTCCACAGTACTCCACCAAGCCGGACCACAGCTTTTGAAGAATTCAAACAGGAGAGGGGCAGTGAAATCAACAGGATCCTGATAGAAAACAAAGGTACTGTCATCGCACATACATACATAAAGATATCCAAAGGTACACATGCATGCATGCGCAACACAAGCATGCAAACGCATGCTTTCATTCACACACACACACACACACACACACACACACACACACACACACACACACACACACACTCTCTTTCCCTAAACATACATCACATACATATGTGTACCTGAACACAGAAACAAAACTAAAATGCTTTTTCAACAGAATGAAGAACACATACCAGGCTTTCTCAGTGCATTAACATGTAAGATTTTGGATGCATTGACAGAAATGCTAGCAACCAAGAAAAAGACCTACTCTGACCTGGCCAAGGTCAACGGCATCAAAATGGACATCGACAACACCAGGCAAACACTGGACAGACTTCGCATTGAACGGGAGGCAGAGGGTAAGTCTTGCAATATGCCTAACTCTAGATGCATTACTTAACCTGTGTACTGGTGAGCGAAAATGTAATGATTTGTATTATAGTCAGCAGGATATTCAAGGTGTTCGTCTTCGCAGAATACACTGCAGATCAGTTTTAACAACTCAACAGTGGTATGTATATGTAAAATTGGACTTGCTTCTCTCTGCTGAATAGTTGCACTGACAGACACAGGTTGGGCAGTTTTTGTCCACACTCAGAATGAGAGTGTGGCATTTGTTTTAGTTGTTGTCACACTTGCTTGCTGATGTGATTGCAGTCCCTCTGTGCAGCTCCAATCTGTTTCTTGTGTGTGTGTGTGCGTTTGCGTGCATGTGTATTTGTGTGAATGTGTGTTTTCTTCAAATGTTATTGCCAGCATAGGTGTATTTGACTGATCACAGCTCTCTTAAAGCTTGAACGGTAGTGCAAATAGAGCGAATGATTTGTAGGCTTAGCCATGTCTTGACCGTTGTACGACATGGGTCAGTGGACAATTATTGGGTGAGAGAAGAGGGACTTCCACATAGGAGGACACCTATGTGGATATCTGTGTGGGAGATATGGCAGAAGTTTTTTTCCTCTCTCAGAGGACTCTTTGGATCAAGATAGTGGAAATAAGGTTGTTTTACGTCTCAATTCGGTTTTTCACACACTTTGAGCTGTTCTTACAGCAGAGGGATTGAATATCAGTTGAGCCTGTGTTCAGGCATAGTGGATACCAAAAGGCAACAACTACCCGGCAGTTGACAGGTTAAACAAGCACTTGAAAAAGCACAACCACAACAAGGAGAACAACAAAAGTTTGAAATGGTCATTATCATCTTGCACAGGTCCGGTGTACAATGATGACGGGGACATCATCATTTCTGAAGACGAGTTCCTGGAGATCCAGAGGCTGAAGGACTTGAAGACAACATACCGCAATGACTTTGAGGAGCTGAAGAACCTCAAGACACAGGTCCAGTACTGTCAGAAACTGGTGGACCAGTGTCGCCAAAAACTCCTGAACGTGAGTTGTGGCTTGGTGTGTGTGTGTGTGTCTATTCATTGTCAGTTACGCCTCCTCCCTGGAAGTGATAAATATAAGAATGTGTCTGGTTGCAAAGTGAAACGACAGCAGGCGGAAATCTAAATAAATCTTAAATAAATGTCAGCGAACCGCCCAGAGAAACGTGGACAAACAAGTCACAAGACAACACACAATGCGTTTCGACCTCTTAGGTCTTCCTCAGGTGAAACAAAGACGGACAAAATAACGAAAATGCACTTAGCTTTGATCGCTTCAGATTGCTTCTGAGTTCAGTGCAAGGAAGGCCTTCCTTGCGCTGAACTCAGAAGCAATCTGAAGCGATCAAAGCTAAGTGCATTTTCGTTATTTTGTCCGTCTTTGTTTCACCTGAGGAAGACCTAAGAGGTCGAAACGCGTTGTGTGTTGTCTTGTGACTTGTTTGTCCACGTTTCTCTGGGCGGTTCGCTGACATTTATTTAAGATTTATAAGAATGTGGTTTATATGCATACTGTTTGTTTAAGTGTGTTACCATGTGTGTGTGCATGTGTGTGTGTGCGTGTGTGTCCACACCTGCAGCAAACAGCAAACATGCAGAACAAAAAGGTCAGTGTGTGAATGAGACTCATACCACAGACTTGAGATTCTCTGGCTTCCTAGTTGAGTGTGATATCGACAAGGCTGCGGTTCAACTTGTCTGTGGGTGGTGTTTGTGTCCAGAGTTTGACAAATGGTATGCGGAGAGCTTCCTGAGCCAGGCCGAGGAGGAGCAGACCAGCCTGATGGCTGGACACGGCCAGCGTCCTGGGGTCTTCCTTCCCATCAACCCCAATGCCATGGTAGATATGACTTACACACACACACACACACACACACACACACACACACAACGCACACAGACAAGGCACTGCCCAAGTTCTGGAGTCCTCTCTAATCCTAACACTAGGTTAAGTAACATATACAGCATTAGCTTCAATGCTATGGACAGTGATACACATACACACCTTACATAATGAAATAAATCATCAACCCCATCATCATAGTCAGAGAGAGAAAGAGAGAGAGAGAGAGACATATATATATATATATATACACACACAAACGATCAACCCACCACTATGCACATAGATATACATCAGGAGTTCCAGCAGTTTGAGTTTTATCCAGCAATAAAACAGGTGGCACTGAAAATTTTTCTGTCACTGAAGATTTTTACCCATCTTGGCATGAAACCTTTTTGCACTCCTAGCACTGTGTGCACAACTGTAAAGTATGCCTTTTGCAGCTCTTGCCAGTCACAGCAAGCAACTAGATGAACAACATGTACAGAAGGGCTTATATATGCAATTGTGATTGTGAACTTTTAGTCCACAAAGCTGGCCCAGGAAAAATATGCAAGTCTGGTTCAATGCAAATGTCATGATCAGTGAAGATCTTTCTTGCGGGTTCAGGAACATCAGGCAGTTTTCATTAGGGCTTTTTATAGTTTTCTTCATGGTTTATGGTTAGGGCTACACTCGGTTAGGGTTAGTTTAGGCCGATGCACAGAAGATAAAATTTAACACCTTTACTGACTGGCAAACCAAAATTGTTATGTATTCCCTTTTGGTGGAAGAAGTGTGATGTGTTTCTCACGTCCTGCTTTCCTTTTGGTGTTAAGTAGCAGAAATACTCATGATATATCATAGGAATCTTACTAAATATGTGAAATGCAGTAAAAGCCCTTTTCACATCAATGGCATTTACTGAGACCTTACTCACTATCAGATGCCTGTCTAGATGTAGTTGTTATTGAACCCAAGTTCCATCTGACTTTGCATATCATTGCAGGACACACACACAAATGCATGCACACACACACACACACACACACACACACACACACACACACACACACACACCTCTCTTTACGTGGATATGAAATATTATCCATCATAAAAAATGGATGGCGCTGATGATTTTCCATTGAGCTAATTTTTTTTATCCATTAAATCTAATGAATGTTCCATTTTAGGAATCTCTCTCTCTCTCTCTCTCTCTCTATATATATATATATATATATATACACGAAATTCTTCAGGGATTCTGCCTGCACTGACTTTCTACATCAGACATGTGTTCCTTGGTAGTGGCTGATAACATATACTACTTTCAATATGGCAGTTAATATAACATATGTGTTTTGAAGTTACAGCTGAACATGTGGTTAACAAGTTTTTTTGTCACATTTTTTTTCAGCCTGAGGATGAAGGAGAGAAATTTGATCGCCTACAGATGGAGCTGCTGATGAACAATCCAGATTCTGCTGCCTTCTACAATGCCAAGATGCGAACTCAGCGAAGGGTGAGAACTATTTGATGACTATATGTCACTTCATGTTCGCTTTTGTTTACTGTTGTAATACATGCACTGACAGACACACGGAAGCTTAGATCACTCTTATGCATGCACACACAGCTTATCTCCCATGTTTAATGTTTTACATAGCCTTTTCAGTCCTCACCATGTTAACAAAAATGCAGCATTAACTTTTTTTTTTTTTTTTTTTTTTTTTTTTTTTTTTTTTTGTCCCAACCTCTGCGCCACCTCAGAGGCAGTGCACCCACGCCGCTCATTCCGACACCCGCCCAGTCGACCCCGCCGCAGCCCCGGCACCGGCAATCCACAGGCAGCAGCCAATGTCAAGTCGTCAAGAGGCCACCCCACCGGAAGAGACACTGCACTGCTGCCGAGTCACTTCAGTGGTGTTCAGTGGCGCCTGTTCTGATCTAACATACGCAGGACACCACCTACTAAGCCCCCTACTAACGACAATAATTGCTTAGTCGCGGAGCCGGCGTGAGTGAGCTCTCCCTCCGGAGGGCGCCACCACGTCCGCCCAACGACAGCCCCATGGACCGCCGATACCGGTGACCCCGACGGAACCAAACCAAGGCCACAGACGTGGAGAGGACATCGAAACTGAGGTCACCATGAGAGCAGGGCATGAAGGGCCACAGAACTTGAGACTTTTTTTTTTTTTTTTTTTTTTTTTTTTAATGCTGATCGATGAGAATGAGGATGATTATGATGATGCTACGGATTTCCATTCGGTCTGAGACTACATGACAGGGCTGTACTCTACGCTTCCTTTCATAATATATCCCGGCGTCAACCAGGCCCGAGAGATACAGACACCTGCAGTGTTGGTCAGCAAATTTGAGCAACACTCTCAGAGCAGCATTAACTTTTGTTAAGAGTACTCCTCATCAATAAAACAAGATTATTATCATTATTATTATGAATATTTACATAGCGCCTATCCTCGGCTAGAGATCAAGCTCTAAGTGCTTTACAATCCACACTCGTTTACACAATGGGCTGCCTACCTGGGTAGTGCCAACTGAAGAGCTGCCAGCTGGCGCTTCATTCAATCGTTTCGTGTGTCATCCAGTCAATATTCAATGACGTTCACTCAGTTTCCTTAATTCCTTCATTCTTTCCATTTCTTACGCAGGGTGCATGCTATGTGTATCCTTACCAACAGCCAAATTGGCCATCTCTTCCAAAAGTTGGTGATGGGACTTAACGTGTGTGCAAGATGTTATGAAAGAAAAAAAAAAATAGAATAAAAAATCACAGAACCAGAAGTACTCCTCTGTTTCTGATATTTTCATTGCACTACTTTTTCAAATTTTTGTTTAAGTCTTATCATGAACAAATACTTGCAATGCACTATAATGATCTGTATTTTCGACAGCATTTGTGTTTTTTTTTTCTTGGTTTCAAAAGAAGGTACTCATAACAGTGTCTATGCTGCCATTTTCAGAAAACATATGACTCAGCCATGTCCCAACCTCAGCCAAGCTACCACCGGCAGCCAGGCACGCCCACTATGTACATGCGCAACAAACCCCCCAACCTGCTGCAAGTCCAGTACTAGAGACATCCTCCTGGCCCTACTCTTCAAGTCAGTCTTCAGAGTACCACCACTGCAGAGTGAAAGCCCCTTAATCCTGGGGAGAAGCATTTGATGAGACATGCATTTCAGACTGAATGATTGTGCTTTTAGTCTGTTTTATATGGGTAGACGGAATGGTCATGGATTTTACTTTGATTTCAAATTGGTTACAAACTGGAAAGACATTCGACAGAAGATTGAAGAAAGAAATACGTCCTGAAGTAAGTGATTATTTGTATACTTTGTTGATAAGCAAAGACCACATAGACTATTGTGTCAGAAGGAAAATTCCCTGTAAATGTGGCAAACAATGTGATTTGTTACATCATCGATGAGAGTTGTTTGGAAATGTAATTAATAATTTGAAGTTTGTCTTTCATTGCTGTGTGCAGACAAAGTATTATTTGAAAGCACAACAGGCAATACTTGACAGAGATTCACTCTACTCCTCATTTTTTATTGCACAAAAATTTGCTTTCAGGTTTTAAGAGAGTGAAGTTGTTCTGTTTCAGATAAACTATGTGAGCATCCTTACTGACATTGCCTTTCTGCTACCTTGCTTAAACATCAGTCAGTCACCATTTGGATATTTTAGAACAAAAACAGAGAGAATTTTTTTTTCAGAATCAGTCTCTGCTTGCAGAACACCCTTTCATAGTGTCTTTTTTTTTTCTTTAATTATGTGCTCCTCTTGTTTGTTTATTAACAGAGCTGTTCCTGTGCCTCTCTTGTAAATGGGTTTTTAACAGTGAGTGAGTGACATATGCGTACCAGTAACTGTTTGTCTTTCCCTGCCCCAGCATCTTTCCTTTCTCCTGGCCTTTAACGCATCTTTTGACTGCATTCCAAACTGTTTTGCTCTGTACTATCTCTGACTTTACCCCTGCCTACTTCCAAGAATTATGTGATATAATCTGAAGTAGAGACATTGACTGTTGGTACAAAACCGTCTCCTTACACTGAAATCTTACCAGCATAACTGTGATAAAATGATGATAAAGGATCAACTACTACTGTGGACTGCAGGGGAAAACAAAACACACCACCCCTCCCAGAAAGACTACTGAAATGCTTTTTACAAATAAAAAAAAAAACTACCCCCCTTCTTCCACCCCCCCCCCCCCCCCCCCCCCCATTTTTGCCTCTCCCCACTCCCTCAAAGACAAAAACTTGAGATTTCCGCATCAAACTGCACTGAGGAGAAAAGTTGACCAAACTTTTCATCATTGTCAGTAGCTCATCAGAAAAGAGAAGAAAACGTTAGAAAATTGTGATTACTGTCACCCTCTTTCTGCAAGGACTGGAAAGACTGTAGACCCACTGGCTGTGGTTCAAAGCTGAATGATGACAACTTTGTAGTGACAAAGTAAAAGACACACACTGGGTCTAAAAAAAGGAAGCGGTGAAATGTTGAAAATGGGGGAGGAAAAGGAGGGCATAAGGAGCGGTCTGGCATTATTGGTGAATGTTTGAGACCCACAGGGACTGTTGTCCCCAGCTTGGAGATTAGATAAGGATGTCCTCCATAAATTTTCGTTTTCGGCCACTGAATTTTCTTTCCGCAGACAACAGCAATGTGTAAATAAGACATGGTGTCTAGAAATCATGGTATCTATCTGTTGGCCAATTCAGGTGTACAGCAGTACATGACAAACAAAAACAAACGAAAAAAGATGGTTTAAAGTTACATAAAGTTAACATATGGTTTGTTGCACAGGCTACAGCTGGCCATTCAAATCAGATCACTGACCGACGGCTCAGTGAGTCTTTGAACTGAATTTGCTATGGTCTGAAAAATGTATGACAATGCACGGTATGATTGGATCTTTATTTCAAACTGTTAAATTTTGAATCATGGACCTAAAGTTTTTTCTTCTGATCATCTGATGTAAGCAAGTCATCACACGCTGTCAGTACCACCTTGTAAGATTGATTGCAGATGACAGTTTTGATGACAACAGCAAGCAAATACGAACAGATTCTGCTTGAATTTTGAGTGTTGCTTGGATACTGACATGTGTGAAAAATAAAATCTGATAGAGCATTTTACCTTCCTCATTATCATCTTTATTAACGGATAGTCAAGTCATGCATTCTGCAATTATTACAAACCACATATTTTTTCACTTTGTCTGTATCCCCCCCCCCCCCCCCCCCCCCGATCTTTTTTTTTTTGTCTATTTTACATGAATATTGAATAGAAACCTGGATCTTATATTTTGATAAGTTCACATTGTACTGTGCTACGATTTGGTGTTATGTTTATGACAAGAGACAAATCTTCATGTTAACTCTGCTTGTTATTTGCTGTTCATCTGTCTGTTTATTTGATCCACAGTTACTGCACACATAGCTTGAAGTTTACTCTGAGAAACTCTCGAACAATACACTTCCACAATTTAAATTGGAATAATAAATGTGTATTTTTAAAAAAAGTCCTGTTTTTGTGCAACTCAACAATGTGACTTAAATTGAATAAATTCACACATCAGTAATCTTTGAAAAGCCTGGTCTTTCAAAAGTGAAATATTTCCCTCAAATTTCAGAGAATGCATGAATGTGTATGCATGCATGAGCGCACATGTGGATTTATGCATGCATGCATGTGTTTTGTGTGTGTGCATGAGAGCTGCATTATGCAAATATGTGCACACATGAAATGAATTGGAACTGCAGCATGTTCCATTTTAATCTTAAGCTCTGTATACTTTACAGAGAAACATTTCGAATTAAATTAAATAGAAAGGTAACTTGTGATCCCCTATGTTGTTTATAATGAAAACAAAAGAAACTGAATATACACGTGTGCACACATTCATTAACACTGACAATCATCTCAGAAACAGACTACATTTATCATCCAGGAATAGTCTTGCTGAGATGTACATAGGCCTAAGATATGAGGAAGTCGAAAAGAAAAAGGAGTAGCAGAGTGCAGAAATAACCTTGTCAGTTTGTTTTGCGGGAAACCATTATAGCAGCCTTTTTTAATGAGAGGTTCAACTCGTTTGAAGCGTTAGTACTAGACAAGCTGCTGGGTTCTGCATTAACTTTTTTATGAATTATGGCGTTTCTGAAAAAGATAACAGTAAGGGGAATGTAAGAGAGTGTGAAATCTATGGCAGCTGTATATGCCATCATGTTTACATTTTAGAGGCTTGTGCAACAGGAATGAAACAATAGTAGAATACAGATTATTCAGAACATGAACAAAGAAAGAGGAAGACATCAGGTTACCCAGTTAACTGGACCAATGCAGCTACCTTAGCAGAAATGGGGAATGATTACTCCATCAGTTGAAAACCCTGGGCAGCATTCATAGACCCAAACTCTGTGAAGATGAGCATATTTTGTGTAATTAAATGACCTTCATTGAGAATATTGCACTGAACTCCACAACAAACAGAGCACAGGAGATTCAAATGTGCTAACAATACAGGGTTAATCAATACTGAGTGAAGAAGTCACAGCGAAACCACTGAAATGTGGCAAGGCTGTAGGCATAAAAAATGTCCCTGCAGAACTCTTGAAACATGGTGGTAGTGCAGTAACTCATCTCTTACGTGCCATCTGCAACAAAATCTGGTACATTGGTGAGTTGTCCATGCCACTGACAGTCACCCTTCCTGAGAAAAGAAATCTCAAACACTGCAAGAACTGCCGCAACATAAGCCATGCCAGCAAAGTAATGCTGAAAATCATCCTGAGTATCTAAATTACAACCGTAAGTACGTACTGTCATTGTTGAGGAACAGCCTGGAATCCAAAAGGCAGTACCATCAAATCAAACAGATCCTTAATCTACAACCCCTTTGCAAAAGACATTTCCAGTACCAGTGGGAGTTCTACATCTAAATAGACTTCAAGGAGGCATTCATCAGAGTCTGGCAGGAGGCACTATAGACCACAATGAGTTTTAACACCATGCAGAAGCTCATCAACATCATCTAACAACTGTGCTCCAAAATGATGAATGCAGGGCTCCTATAGGGTACTTGTGGACAGTGGTTCCATACTTTAGTTAGAGTTAATCTGGGCTGCCTTCAATCTCCCTCACATTTCCCATATATTCCTGGAATACATCATGACTGATGCACTTGAAGATCACGTCAGCACAGTCAGCATTGGAGGAAGAGCCATCATAAACCTTGATGACATCACTGGCCTGGCAGCCAGCAAACAATAACCTGCCAAGCTATCAAACATCTGAATGAACTGTCTAGATTAAAAACCTGAGTGGAGAGGCAAGAATATTTCTGTGAAACTTAAGATCAAGCTCCTGCATGCACCAGTATAGTTCATGCAAGACAAAGACCATCACAGCAGATCCGGAAAAAAGAATCCAAGCCACGGAGATCAATTGTTACCATAAGACATTAAACATCAGAATCACAAGAAGTGTGTCAAAGCATCAGGCAGCAGCAGCACACAGGACCATTTGACAATCTGCTGACATTAGTCAAGAAAAGAAAACCATGTTGCTACAGCAATATAACAAGTTCCAATGCTCTTGTTAAAACAGTCCTCAAGGGAACTGTTGAAGGAAGGAGACAGAAAAACAATGGACTGGCAACACTGTAGAGTGGGTAGAGAAAACATTTGCAAAGACCCAGGCCAAGGCACATAACTGACAGACATGGAGGAACCTGACCAACTGTTCGCCTGTGTGGTGCCACAGTGACTTCCCACAGAGTTAAGGTGAAGAAAGAGATGAAGAAAAGATGTTTGTCTACTCTTGCTTATATTGTGCAAATCAAGAAGCCTTCTCAACTGATGCTGGAAGGGAGTACATGTACTAAACAAGCATTGTCTTTGTGAAAATGGTCTTTGTAAAACAGTCTGTGTCAAGGGTTTGTACAGAAGTTATTTACAAGTATTCTTATATCCTTGAAAATGTTTACGTCAAGTAGTCTGTAATGTTGGCATACTACAGGTTGTTCAGATTCACTGCTTATGATCTGAAAAAAACGGAGGCTCCTGGATCTTACATCTCATGGACTCCAAACTAGGTTCCCTTCCCCATGTTCCACATTGTTGATGAGGGCATATCAGAGTGCAGTTTGAAGAACTTGGATCCTTTCTTTTCAATGTTTGAAACCACAGAAATTCCCAAAACAAAAACAATTTCCCATTATGGATTCTGAATTCCTGATTTAGTTCAATGGCTATTTCTTGCATTTTGCAATGGTCTGATTAAAGTAAAGTATCGAAGTAGATTTACATTCATTCATTTTATGAACATACACCAAATCTATATTTCAAGCAATGGTTCCTTTGATTCAGTAATGCAACTACCATTCACCCAGTTACTTTATCATAAAGAGGTTAAAAGTTCCTAGCCTAACGGACATAAGCATATTAGACTGTAATTCACCATGTCCGAGACAATATACTGGAAGGCATGATCAGCCCATTCCCTTCAACCGTTCGAACTTTCCCTGAACTGAATCAGGTGCCCTGCGTTTATTGCCGAGACAGTAAAGTGGATTTTCATGCTGTAACAAATCTGACCCCATAACGAATACGTCTTTCACCGGTTTTGAAAAAAAAAATCGTAACAAGGTTGGTGCAGCGTGTCAGCTTTTACGTCTGTTCAGCCACATGTGACGACATCCTGGTAACATGATCGGTAACAATCAAAAAGACTCATGTCAAGGGCCCATGTACAACATCCCCGAAGTCTGCAGACAGAAAGGCGTAACATTCCAAAAGGTTGATACCTGCTCTCTTAAATCTGATCAGTCGTTGGCATGTATGCTTGACTGCATTTATCTGCGCCGTCAGATCTTTTTGGAGCGGGCACAGCAAAAGCTAGGCATGTTTCCGTCTTCCAGTAATAACATCAACTGTCTGGAAGCAATTCTTCCGTCTAGTCCTTTCAAAAAACTATTTGAGCGCTCTTTCAATATTACGATTGCAGCAGGTGTGGAATTCTAAAAAATAATAATAATAATAATAACATGGATATACTCCTGTGCAATAACATCGTTATATCCAGCGAATTTCTTCGTAAAATTTTATCTTTATGACCTCCTTTGGGTCCATGGGCACATTGTCAAATTCTGCAACTGACCAAGAAAAAAACAAAAACGCCCTGAAAGGATGGGGTAATCCTATCTTTGGGGGGGGGGGGGGGGGGGGGGGGGGGGGAAGGTGAGGAGTGGGCGAGGGCAACATTATCAAATCCTGCCCTTTCAAATTGGGAAGGAACAGTTTTTAAAAAATGAAATAAATGCCTAAATTACGTAAACAATCATTCATTGAATACAGTTTGATACTGAATCATCTGCTGGACTTAACCTGCTTTAAGTCTTTCCAGCACGATCCTAAAGAACATATCTGACAGAGATCCATGCAAAAATTACCACAGATTTCTTCGCTCCTCGTAGCCTACAACCTAACCTGAACGCCCCCCGATGCGACACACACCCCTAGCCAATTCGATGTGACACAGACAGGTCACGGCCTCCAGACATGCAAATTTAAAAAGGGTCATTAACTTACGAACACCCCGTCGGTCCAAGTCCCACCCAGTCGCTTCTCTCTCTCTCCCATCATCAGAATATTATTGCGCCAGGCTTAGCAGACCAATGCCAACCTGAGAGAAAATATCAGAATCCGGTTGACTTTTTTTTTTTGGGTGGTAAATATCAGTTCTGTTACGCCTTATAGATTGGCAAATGTATACACTAACAAAATCAAAACAGAATGATATAGAAATATTTTGTCTCTCGAAGGTTTTTCCTGTTGACAAAACTAGGCGGTAATTTACCTTGGAGGAAACGTGAAGCCCTAGGCCTATGTAAATTTATGCACGCTGTTGCGTAGAAAGTGCGGGCCAGCTGACTTGATAAAGAGGACATGGAATTTGTTGCTCTTCTTTTGCTGCTCAGCGTTTCACAGACCGAAGGTGAGATGTTCCCTTAATGAAATTGTCTAGTGCACGAGCATAATACATTTTGAGATTGTGCAAACTGGAAAAGTGGAACTGGAAGGGACACTCAGACAGAAGAAGACCGAGTACGACTAGAGATTAGACGCAGTGAGTCAACATAAACGGTGTTATTAACAGCGATCATAGTCTCTGTCTGTCTGTCTGTCTCTCTCTCTCTCTCTCTCTCTCTCTCTCTCTCTCTCTCTCTCTCTCTCTCTCCCTCCCTCTCACCCCCTCTCTCTCTCTCTCCCTCCCCTCCTCCCACTCTCTCTCTCTCTCTCTCTCTCTCTCTCTCTCTCAGTTTTTTAGTTTGTCTTAATTTAGCACAGTCAACCACACTTTTTTTAAGTACAAAAAGGCCTGCCCAAAAGATGAACAAGCAACAACAAAAGGATTGGGGAAAATAAAAAAAAAAAAAGCGAAGATAAACTCACTAACACTAACAAAAATAGTGTAACAAATTCTTTTTCATCGTGTGCAAACAACTCAATCATAAGATTACTAACCAAGGTATCATCATCTGTAAAGCCTTGTTGAGGGTGTTAGCTTTTGAAACTCTTCAAAATTTTACTCCCAAATCTTTTACCGCAACAAAAAGAAGAAAAAGAAAAAAAATCGAAAGATTGCAGCTACAACAAATCTATATTTTTATATATTTTTTTGTTTTTGTTTGCTAAAGTCTTTGATGGCAGCTGCAGAAACCAGCTGCGATCACTCAATTTCAGATTCCTGTCAGAACCCATTTAGATTCCTT